>JAWQFJ010000930.1:0-5000 GCA_034096865.1 Theodoxus fluviatilis
GGATGGATGGATGGATGGATGGATGGATGGCTGGCTGGCTGGTTGGGTGGGTGGGTGGATGGATGGATGGATGGATGGATGGATGGATGGATGGATGGATGGAGTTTTACGGCCTATCAGCCTTGTAGGCTATGTAAGGCCATTAAGCACAAAAATCACTAAAACACTTTAGAGTAAACGCAAATCAAGTAACGGTATCCCTAGTTATTCCCCTCTTACGAATCGCGTAGGGAGACGCGGTGGGTCAATTCTTACCCCGAACCCACAGGGGGAAACAACAAAGGACATAGGATGGTACTGAGTAGACACTACACTGGTCTAACTGCTTCTCTGTGAACAGCAAGGGAGAGAGGGACGATACTAGTTTGCCGATATCAGGAGAGTCAGCATGGCGCATTATAATAAAACATACATATGTATTCCCTGACAATATCAATTAACAGATACAACAGCAGTCAGCTGCAAGGAAAAACTGATCCACAACTAAAATCGATGCCAGTTTCATGATTTTGGGTCTTCTGTTCCCATTCCTTTATCATGGTGACAGCCCAGAGATGAGACTGGACACAGACAGGGGTCAGTCATGCGTACCTGTGTTGAGGGGGCAGGTGCCGTCACTGCCGCCCACGGCGTACAGGTAGCCCCCCAGCACTGCTACGCCCACTCCCAGTCTACGCGTGCTCATGGAGGCCACCTTAGACCACTTGTTGGTCTGGGGGTCATAGCTGTGAAACACAAACATGCACCATACATTGAATAAAAGAAGGTGTGTAGCTGTGAAACACACACACACACACACACACTCTCTCTCTCTCTCTCTCTCTCTCTCTCTCTCTCTCTCTCTCTCTCTCCTCTCTCTCTCTCTCTCTCTCTCTCTCTCTCTCTCTCTCTCTCTCTCTCTCTCTCTCTCTCTCTCTCTCTCTCTCACCAAGAAAATTGACACAGAGATGGAGAGACAAGTCAGGGCTGCATTGCATAGACGCTAGGTCCTGCGAGGCGTAGGCTGATGTCGACACGTGTCAAGAATCGCATACCTCCCTCATCAACTGGTCTGTGTTTTCGGGGCCTGCTTCAGTGGCACCCGCACAAGCCAACCTCAAGTAGCATTTACATTGCCTTCACATTTGCTTTCACCAAGTTGACTCATGTTGACACCGGCCTATCCCGTGCAGGACCTCGGCTTTCCTTACATCTATGCAATGCACCCCTGGCTACTAGGCAGAGCAGACAGGAAGGGCAGACAGACAAGTTACAGAACAACAGATGGACGGACAGAGGAGAGAAGGACGAGGAGGAGGAGGAGGAGGAGGAGGAGGAGGAGGAGGAGGAGGAGGAGGAGAGAGGAGGAGGAGGAGGAGGAGGAGGAGATGGGGGAGGAGGAGATGGGGGAGGAGGAGATGGGGGGGAGGAGGAGATGGGGGAGGAGGAGGAGATGGGGAAGGAGGAGGAGATGGGGGAGGAGGAGAAGGAGGACGATGATGAAGAGGAGGAAGAGGAGGAGGAGGAGGAGGAGGAGGAGGAGGAGGAGGAGGAGGAGGAGGAGGAGGAGGAGGAGGAGGAGGAGGAGGAGGAGGAGGAGAGGAGGAGGAGGAGGAGGAGTGAGGAGGAGGTGGAGGAGGGGAGGAGTGAGGAGGAGAGGAGGAGGAGGAGGAGGAGGAGGACGAGGAGGAGGAGGAGGACAAGGAGGACAAGGAGGACAAGGAGGACAAGGAGGAGGAGGAGGGAGGAGGACAAGGAGGAGGAGGAGGAGGAGGAGATAGGAGGAGAAGGAGGGAGAGGAGGAGGAGGAGGAGGAGGAGGGAGGAGGAGGAGGAGGGAGGAGGAGGAGGAGGAGGAGGAGGAGGAGGAGGAGGAGGAGGAGGAGGAGGAGACGATGATGACGAGGAGGAAGAGGAGGGGGGGGAGGAGGAGGAGAGGAGGAGGAGGAGGAGGAGGAGTACAAGGAGGAGGAGTACAAGGAGGAGGAGGAGGAGGAGAATTAAGGAGGAGGAGTACAAGGAGGAGGAGGACAAGGAGGAGGAGGAGGAGGAGGAGGACAAGGAGGAGGACGAGGACGAGGAAAGAAAGAGAAAGGACAGGGATACCCACCGCTCTACATAGTTGAGGCAGGAGACTCCGTCCTGGCCGCCCACGGCGTACAGGTAGTCGCCAAGCACCGCCACTCCCACACTGGTGCGGCAGGAACTGGTGGGCGCCACGTCACTGCTCCACTGGTTGGTGTGGGGGTCGTACCTGCAGTGCATCCACTCCGCTGTCAAACTTCTCCTTTAAAACCCCAACACTCCATTAACTTTCCATGTCATTAAAAAGTTAATTGATGAACTTTTATTACTTGATGATTTGGAGTCAGCTGCAGCATATGATGAAAGTCTTCTTGGCTTCTTAGCAGGAATCACAGTGCCACGGATTTCTGGGCATGAGCAATGTGTGCCTTCTCCCCATGAAATTTCCAAATGCATTAGGAAAAACACCCATTTTAATCCACAGGTACAATCATTGCTATCAGGATATGAATCCAGTAAGCAGCTTTATTGCAAATATTCCTTGGCAGATTCCTACTACTGAGCCAGACACCAAGCAGTGGACACATAGACACAGTTGTAGGATCCCAGTCCATGATAAAATCCCTAGCCTCAAGATCAGAATCCACAGCATGTCGTACTCCACTCCCAACCCATCATCTTACAATCTGCCATCCTTCTCTCCCTCCCTTCCAGTCCCTCTATACACCCACAGTCATTTCAGTTTTCCCCAATACCCTCCTCTCCACGGCCCTCTATACACCCACAGTCATTTCAGTTTTCCCCAATACCCTCCTCTCCACGGCCCTCTATACACCCACAGTCATTTCAGTTTTCCCCAATACCCTCCTCTCCACGGCCCTCTATACACCCACAGTCATTTCAGTTTTCCCCAATACCCTCCTCTCCACGGCCCTCTATACACCCACAGTCATTTCAGTTTTCCCCAATACCCTCCTCTCCACGGCCCTCTATACACCCACAGTCATTTCAGTTTTCCCCAATACCCTCCTCTCCACGGCCCTCTATACACCCACAGTCATTTCAGTTTTCCCCAATACCCTCCTCTCCACGGCCCTCTATACACCCACAGTCATTTCAGTTTTCCCCAATACCCTCCTCTCCACGGCCCTCTATACACCCACAGTCATTTCAGTTTTCCCCAATACCCTCCTCTCCACGGCCCTCTATACACCCACAGTCATTTCAGTTTTCCCCAATACCCTCCTCTCCACGGCCCTCTATACACCCACAGTCATTTCAGTTTTCCCCAATACCCTCCTCTCCACGGCCCTCTATACACCCACAGTCATTTCAGTTTTCCCCAATACCCTCCTCTCCACGGCCCTCTATACACCCACAGTCATTTCAGTTTTCCCCAATACCCTCCTCTCCACGGCCCTCTATACACCCACAGTCATTTCAGTTTTCCCCAATACCCTCCTCTCCACGGCCCTCTATACACCCACAGTCATTTCAGTTTTCCCCAATACCCTCCTCTCCACGGCCCTCTATACACCCACAGTCATTTCAGTTTTCCCCAATACCCTCCTCTCCACGGCCCTCTATACACCCACAGTCATTTCAGTTTTCCCCAATACCCTCCTCTCCACGGCCCTCTATACACCCACAGTCATTTCAGTTTTCCCCAATACCCTCCTCTCCACGGCCCTCTATACACCCACAGTCATTTCAGTTTTCCCCAATACCCTCCTCTCCACGGCCCTCTATACACCCACAGTCATTTCAGTTTTCCCCAATACCCTCCTCTCCACGGCCCTCTATACACCCACAGTCATTTCAGTTTTCCCCAATACCCTCCTCTCCACGGCCCTCTATACACCCACAGTCATTTCAGTTTTCCCCAATACCCTCCTCTCCACGGCCCTCTATACACCCACAGTCATTTCAGTTTTCCCCAATACCCTCCTCTCCACGGCCCTCTATACACCCACAGTCATTTCAGTTTTCCCCAATACCCTCCTCTCCACGGCCCTCTATACACCCACAGTCATTTCAGTTTTCCCCAATACCCTCCTCTCCACGGCCCTCTATACACCCACAGTCATTTCAGTTTTCCCCAATACCCTCCTCTCCACGGCCCTCTATACACCCACAGTCATTTCAGTTTTCCCCAATACCCTCCTCTCCACGGCCCTCTATACACCCACAGTCATTTCAGTTTTCCCCAATACCCTCCTCTCCACGGCCCTCTATACACCCACAGTCATTTCAGTTTTCCCCAATACCCTCCTCTCCACGGCCCTCTATACACCCACAGTCATTTCAGTTTTCCCCAATACCCTCCTCTCCACGGCCCTCTATACACCCACAGTCATTTCAGTTTTCCCCAATACCCTCCTCTCCACGGCCCTCTATACACCCACAGTCATTTCAGTTTTCCCCAATACCCTCCTCTCCACGGCCCTCTATACACCCACAGTCATTTCAGTTTTCCCCAATACCCTCCTCTCCACGGCCCTCTATACACCCACAGTCATTTCAGTTTTCCCCAATACCCTCCTCTCCACGGCCCTCTATACACCCAGTCATTTCAGTTTTCCCCAATACCCTCCTCTCCACGGCCCTCTATACACCCACAGTCATTTCAGTTTTCCCCAATACCCTCCTCTCCACGGCCCTCTATACACCCACAGTCATTTCAGTTTTCCCCAATACCCTCCTCTCCACGGCCCTCTATACACCCACAGTCATTTCAGTTTTCCCCAATACCCTCCTCTCCACGGCCCTCTATACACCCACAGTCATTTCAGTTTTCCCCAATACCCTCCTCTCCACGGCCCTCTATACACCCACAGTCATTTCAGTTTTCCCCAATACCCTCCTCTCCACGGCCCTCTATACACCCACAGTCATTTCAGTTTTCCCCAATACCCTCCTCTCCACGGCCCTCTATACACCCACAGTCATTTCAGTTTTCCCCAATACCCTCCTCTCCACGGCCCTCTATACACCCAC
>JAWQFJ010000930.1:17500-27500 GCA_034096865.1 Theodoxus fluviatilis
AGAGAAATGTTGATGTGGGATTGTGAATGTTTCTCTGCAAGTGTGTGCATATGTGTGCTTGCATCTTACACTATGCACATGTGGTGAATTCTTGCACAGTTTAAAACTCATGCAATGCCCGAGGGCTGAGGATAATTGCCAGTGTATCGGCCTATCTGTTCTAAAGTGAAGCGACTTCTGACACAAAGTGCGAGGTAGGTCACGCCATGACTCACGCGCCCTACATAAGTGCTAACAATTCAAACAAGATTAAATGCACTTCCATTACAAGCAGAAACTTCAACAACAGCTTTACGCTCATACCCTACGTCATCACGGGACAAATTGCAGCGCAGTACTGAGTGCACTTCCAACACATGACGGACTGCACACCGAGCTCAGCAGGCAACTTCAGGGTGCAGCGGGGTTCATTCGTGTGCAATGGAGAGTCTCCACGGGTAACTAATTAATACGAATCAGAAGCAAACGAGGAAACGTTCAGAGCAAGTGAAATAGCACAGAGATGCTGGGGGGATACATCCACAAGGCTCAACACAGAGTGCAACCCGGGAGCTGTTCCGAGAATGTTGACAATGATTCACCACAGTGACCACTTGCGTCGAGAGCGAGCCAGACAGACAGAAACTTTTGCGATGATAAACACGTGCACAACCAAATTACTCAGCTAATTCCTTGCTAGATACTCATGTACACTACGAAAAGGACAGAGGCACGGCATAACAACGGTATTACTTACATTTCGCTAGCTTCGGCTAACATTCCTCACAAACTGTCCGAAAGAGGAAATGTTTTATTTTTGGCCACCAACAGAGGTTCATTTCCGGTTCAGGTTAAATTGATAACAATTCGAAAGGTGAGGTACCTAGTTTTTTTAACCAAAATATAATCCAATTATCTCTTTGTAATATACGAAAAGTCTGCGTTACTATGGAAAACGAAGCAGTATTTTAATGAAATTTCGTTTTGTTACTTTATTTTTAACTGCGACATTCAATCAAGAAAAGTCAGAATACGTGAAGATGTCTCATACTCATGTAAAATAGTTATTCAGCAATATTGATTACGGAAATCCTTGATTAGATATTTCAAGGTGCAACAAGAAATCCATTCATGGTATTGCGACTGCCATACACGCTGTTGTTTGTGACGTCATTTGTTTGGGAGTAACGGAGGGAATTCGCGTGTTTTCGCAGTGTGCGCGTCGACGTGCTAGCTTGAAACGAGGAAACAGTGGTTATGACAAACGAAAGAGATCGCAAAATGGACGAGGCGGCAAACGAGGATCAGGACATGGACGTGGATGAAGATTCGGAAGACAGCGAAGACCTGGACGAGTCCATGATAGTGACTTGGTGCATCTACAAGAACGACCACCAGCGGTTGGTGAGATGCTTCGAGGACGATGATGACCCCTACAAAGACGTAGTAACCGCGCAACTGAATGTGCGAGATGAAAACGGGAAAACCCCCCTCGACTTGGCCGCGCAGTTTGGACGCATGGAGATCGCCAAGGAGCTGGTCACTCGAGGAGCTGACATCACCTCTGTCACGGATAAAGGTGAGGGCAAGGTGGTGGAGGTGAAAAACAGGCGCGCTAGTCTGGATCGTAACGCGTGTCGCTAAGTTAGCAGTGCAGAATTCGTTTCTGATGCTGTCATGCGGCCCCCCCCCCCCAACCCCCCACCCCAACTCCAACCCCCCAACGACGCGATCATGACGATGTCAAATCCCTAGAGCTCGAGGGCAACATCTTATAATTTTAGCCATGTTTGCTACCTCTGCTGCTCTTGTTGGTGTCATCGCTCTTGTCAAAGTCGTCGTTATCGTCGTTGACATTGCTGCTGCTGCTGCTGCTGCTGTTGCTGCTGCTGCTGCTTTTGAAGTGTCTTCCTGCTTCCGGATCTGTTTCTGACGAATTTCTCTCTCCATACTGCTTTGCTTCTGAAACTACTGTGGTGTCTGTCTTCATGCCATCTGTCTTCATGCTGTCTGTCTTCATGCTGTCTGTCTTCATGCTGTCTGTCTTCATGCTGGTTGTTTTCATGCCATCTGTCTTCATGCTGTCTGTCTTCATGCTGGCTGTCTTCATGCCATCTGTCTTCATGCCGTCTGTCTTCATGCTGTCTGTCTTCATGCCGTCTGTCTTCATGCTGTCTGTCTTCATGCTGTCTGTCTTCATGCTGTCTGTCTTCATGCTGTCTGTCTTAATGCTGGTTGTTTTCATGCCATCTGTCTTCATGCTGTCTGTCTTCATGCTGGCTGTCTTCATGCCATCTGTCTTCATGCCGTCTGTCTTCATGCTGTCTGTCTTCATGCTGTCTGTCTTCATGCTGTCTGTCTTCATGCCATCTGTCTTCATGCTGTCTGTCTTCATGCTGTCTGACTTCATGCTGTCTGTCTTCAGGCTGTCTGTCTTCATGCTGGCTGTCTTCATGCTGGCTGTCTTCATGCCATCTGTCTTCATGCCGTCTGTCTTCATGCTGTCTGTCTTCATGCTGTCTGTCTTCATGCCATCTGTCTTCATGCTGTCTGTCTTCATGCTGTCTGACTTCATGCTGTCTGTCTACAGGCTGTCTGTCTTCATGCTGGCTCTCTTCATGATGTCTGTCTTCATGCTGTCTGTCTTCATGCCATCTGTCTTCATGCTGTCTGTCTTCATGCTGTCTGACTTCATGCTGTCTGTCTTCATGCTGTCGGTCTTCATGCTGTCTGTCTTTATGCTGTCTGTCTTCATGCTGTCTGACTTCATGCTGTCTGACTTCATGCTGTCTGACTTCATGCTGTCTGACTTCATTCTCTGACTTCATGCTGTATGTCTTCATGCTGTCTGACTTCATGCTGTATGTCTTCATGCTGTCTGACTTCATGCCGTCTGTCTTCATGGTGTCTGTCTTCATGCTGTCTGTCTTCATGCTGTCTGTCTTCATGCTTCACCTGGAAAAAAAGAAAACAGAAAAAAATGACCGGAGTCTGACCAATTGTATTCTCTCGTGAGGAGAAGTGGGCCTGAAGAGGGCCGTCTACTAGAGCAGTCGTAGGCTTCTAGAGCAGTCGTAGGCGAGCTTTCGGAGGGGATCCTCCTTCTTCAGGCCAAGTGGTACAGGACTGGCAGGCGTAGGGTTTAAATAGGGGACTGGCGGAGGCTCGTGCAACGCAAGTCCCCGAGAAAAGCAGAGTGGACATGCGCTCACTCCCCGTAGAAGGACCGTCCACACCGCAGAGAACAGGGTGGAACTGTCTTCATGCTGTCTGACTTCATGCTGTATGTCTTCATGCTGTCTGACTTCATGCCGTCTGTCTTCATGGTGTCTGTCTTCATGCTGTCTGACTTCATGCTGTCTGACTTCATGCTGTCTGTCTTCATGCTGTCTGTCTGTCATACTGTCGGTCTTCATACTGTCTGTCTTCTTGCCGTCTGTCTTCATGCTGTCTGTCTTCATGCTGTCTGTCTTCATGCTGTCTGTCTTCATGCTGTCTGCCTTCATGCTGTCTGACTTCATGCTGTCTGACTTCATGCTGTCTTCATGCTGTCTGTCTTCATACTGTCTTCATGCTGTCTGTCTGTCATGCTGTCGGTCTTCATGCTGTCGGTCTTCATGCTGGCTGTCTTCATGCTGGCTGTCTTCATGCTGTCTGTCTTCATGCTGTCTGACTTCATGCTGTCTTCAAGCTGGCTGTCTTTGTGCCATCTGTCTTCATGCTGTCTGTCTTCATGCTGTCTGTCTTCATGCTGTCTGACTTCATGCTGTCTTCAAGCTGGCTGTCTTCGTGCCATCTGTCTTCATGCTGTCTGTCTTCATGCTGTCTGTCTTCATGCCGTCTGTCTTCATGCTGTCTGTCTTCATGCCATCTGTCTGTCATGGTGTCTGTCTTCATGCTGTCTGTCTTCATGCCATCTGTCTTCATGCTGTCTGTCTTCATGCTGTCTTCATGCTGTCTTCAAGCTATCTGTCTTCATGGTGTCTGTCTTCATGCTGTCTGTCTGTCATGCTGTCTGTCTTCATGCTGTTTTGCTGTCTGGAGGCAACAGAAAATCAAATAGCTGGCTCAGTCTCCAGGGTAGCAGACTGTGCAAGTCTTGAGACTCCAGGTGTGAGTGACTGAGTTGAGGCTGCCACTGTCTGATACCAGGATGCAACTCTCTAAGTGCCAGAGTGATTCAGCTGCTCTTTTGTTCCTCAAGCTGTAAGATTTTTCACTAGGAGGAAACTTGTAGATTTTTGTTTCCGTTTGCTTAGATTCTTTTTACCTCCTTCGTTTAGGCTTCCTTTCTCTTTGAAGTTTCACACACTAATCTTGTTTTACGGTTATACTATAGCCTCGTATTCTGAATCATACTTGATGTTCATGTACCTAACTTGATGTGAAACTAACTGATTTTAACTCTTTATTCTTGTGATATGCTACATTGTTCAAGCAAACATATGTCTGTAATTTTTTTAAGTCAGCAAAATAATTTTGTAATAATTTGTAACATATAGATCATGTATTGTTCTTCATATTTTTTTGAGGGGTATGTGTGTGGTGGATACATCAAATCATGCCACATGTATAGCAGTAATACAGATTTATTGTATTTTTGGGTATAGTATTGTATAGTATTGTATAGTATTGTATTGTAATGTATTGTAATGTATTTTATAGTATTCTATTATATTGTATGGTATAGTATCATATAGTATTGTATTATATTGAATGGTATGGTATTTTATTCTATTGTATAGTTTAGTATTGTATAGTATTGTATTGTATTTTATATTATTGTATTGTATAGTTTCATATAGTATTGTGTTGTGTTGTGTTGTGTTGTGTTGTGTTGTTGAGTATTGTATGGTATGGTAAAGTCTCTAGATGAAGCCACTCTCATTTTTAATGTCTCCCCTGGTGCCAGGCTTGATGCAGACTCTGTGACTGTGCAGGCTATACGGCACTGCACCACGCGGCAGCCTGGGGCAGGCTGGAGGTGCTGAAGGTGCTGGTGGAGAGTGGCGGCGACATGCAGCAGAAGACCGTCCATGGAGAAAGGCCGCGGGATACCGCCGCACGCTATGCTCAGACCGACTGCTTTCAATATCTTGACTGGGCTGGTGAGTCTTGCATCGACCTGTTGTCGAAGAGTTTGTCGTGATGTTGATCCACCGACATTGACCAAATATAGTTTGGTGACTTACTCGGTCTTTGTAATCTTTAAGTCATTGATGAGACGATATCAGTCATTTCCTGTTTTTCTGTTTCTCATCATCATCATCACCCGACCACTACCACCATCACCACCAGCAGCAGCAGCAGCACCAGCACCACCACCTCTACCGGCACAATCACCGTCATCACTACCATTGCAACTATTGTCATTGCTGTTGCTGATCTTGTTGTGAGTGCTAATAGCTACTACTGATATTTTCATTGTTGTTAGGCTACTGTTGTTATCATTACTGTCATTGCTGATGTGACGCCAGTAATCAGTGTCACATTCTGACTGTGACAGAGGCCAGACTTGCACTGGTGGAACTGATCAAGCTAATCCAGGAAGGAGTGACTGACCCCGAGCGCGCCGGTGGAGGACGAATCACTAAGGATGACAAGGTGAGACAACTCTTCCAACCTGACTTGTAGTTGCAATGACACATGGCTTAGCGGAGTGATAGCAGTGAGTAGTTACAGAGCATGGCCAATTCTTTGGGACTAAAACTGGGTACTGGGTGTTGTGCAGTGACAACCATCGGGAAAAGTCCCCAAAACAAATTTTCATGTATTTGAGCAAAATTAAACATCATCATCATCATCAACATCCTCATCATCAACATCATCATCATCATCATCATCATCATCATCGTCGTCGTCGTCGTCGTCATCGTTGCTGTGGCGAGACCACGCCCTTCTCCCTTTGGATTAAGTTATTTACTTATTATGGCTCTGCCGGCCGTAGATGATAGCAAAATATCATGGCTCCGCCAGCCGTAGATTCATCGAATGTTCTATGCCCATGTCTGCGGGTAAAGTGTTTTCCATTGGAAGAAGGAAGAATGCTACTGAAGACTTGACGAGGGGAGGGGCCTTGTCTTATAATGAGGGTCCGGTGATTGGCTGGAAAATGACCGAGTTCACTCGCGTCCATGCAGAAACTAATAAATGTGCCTGCAACCCAGTGCCCGTGCTGGCGAAAACTACATCCAGACCTAACGCCCCCCCCCCCCCCCCCCCCCCCCCCCCCCGAGGATTACGTCACTCTTCCGCACCAGGAGTTGCGTCATTCCTCGTCACTCCAGAAGAGACGCCGATGGTGGCGTCACTCTTCGCGCCAAGATATTACGTCATCCTTCCTCCCTATACTCCACGTTGAGAGGATATACCATGCTCAGCACTGCCCGAAGCCTTTGTACAGAACGGAAATCGTCATCGGTTGAGAGAAAAAGGCAGAAGCCTCTTTGAAAGAATACAAATTGGTGTGCTATGGTTGTGCTTGTGATCGAATACAATTGTTTCCCCTTCTCCCTTTCCCCCTTTCTTCCCTCCGGTGCATCAAGTACCACTGCAACAAAGATTCCCAAGGGCAGGGGCCCTCGTGACGTCTGAGTGGTTGAACCGCGATTGACACGCATCTGGGGTTCAGCGAGCAGCAGCCTAGACAAGAGTGAAGGACTGTCAGATAAGTTACGTTTTAATCGGCTGGCGGGCCATTCGTTCTCTCACATGATTATGAATATGATTATGATTCCAAAAAAGAGAAAGAAAACAAAAAACAAGATGACTTTCTGTGTTTGTACTTCTTAGAATATTTCGATGCCTTCCGGCAACTTCTTCAGCAATGAAAAAAATGGCGTCAAGATGACGTGTAAAAAGAATTACGTCTGCTATGACGTATGATTATGATTATGAATATTGTTATTCCTGCTTGATTTATCCCTCGCGTTAACGTTCATTCATTCCTCCATCACCCTGGCATGGTAATTAAAACATTTTGACAATTTGACCTATGACCTCACCATCTTTCTGTCCTGTGTTTGTCTTTGATGGAATGACTGTGTGAGAGAGTGTCACAAGTGGATCATAGTGAATTCACCTAGACCTTTGACCTTTCAGTAAAACGAGCTGATCCGGCTTGCGCCAGTTGCTGTCATTGTCATCATCATCATCATCATCATCATCATCATCATCATCATCATCATCATCATCATCATCATCATCATCATCATCATCATCATCATCATCATCATCATCAGCAGCAGCATCATCGTCATCATCATCATCACCATCTTCATCATCATAATCGTCATTGTTGTTGTCATTGTCATCATCATCATCATCATCATCATCATCATGATTGCTTTACTCTGACACCGCTGCCTGCTGTGCTGCAGAGCTTGGCACTGAACACATGCCGAGAGAAGACAGACTGGCTGGAAACGACGGAGGACCCCACCACCCAGGACTTCATCCTCCAGCGCGACACGCTTGACGAGGTGGTGGCTCCCATCATGGCCAAGCTGGCTGAACCACGTAAGCTTTGAGGCCCTTGTAGGGCCCATGTAGGGCCTATGTTGGCCACATGTAGGGCCTATGTTGGACACATGTAGGGGCCATATAGGGCCCTTGTAGGGCCCATGTAGGGCCTATGTTGGACACATGTAGGGCCTATGTTGGACACATGTAGGGGCCATATAGGGCCCTTGTAGGGCCCATGTAGGGCCTATGTTGGACACATGTAGGGCCCATATAGGGCCTGTGTAGGGCCTATGTAGGGCTCATGTTGGACACATGTAGGGCCCATATAGGGCCTGTGTAGGGCCTATGTAGGGCCTATGTTGGACACATGTAGGGCCCATATAGGGCCTGTGTAGGGCCTATGTAGGGCCTATGTTGGACACATGTAGGGGCCATATAGGGCCTGTGTAGGGCCTATGTAGGGCTCATGTTGGACACATGTAGGGCCCATATAGGGCCTGTGTAGGGCCTATGTAGGGCCTATGTTGGACACATGTAGGGCCCATATAGGGCCTGTGTAGGGCCTATGTAGGGCCTATGTTGGACACATGTAGGGCCCATATAGGGCCTATGTAGGGCTCATGTTGGACACATAAAGACTCCTTGAGGTGTGGTGAAATGTCCCTGTGTCTGTCTGTTTGGACCCACCAAGTTTTTTGGCTCTTGAAGATTACCAAAAGGAGTGTTGATGTGCACATGT
Organism: Theodoxus fluviatilis; assembly: GCA_034096865.1. Taxonomy (NCBI): domain Eukaryota; kingdom Metazoa; phylum Mollusca; class Gastropoda; order Cycloneritida; family Neritidae; genus Theodoxus; species Theodoxus fluviatilis. Next base: position 25,683 of record JAWQFJ010000930.1, read on the forward strand.
GTCTGTCTGGTGTTGGACACAGTGTGTTTTGGCACTTGATGAAGATTACTTTTACCAGAATGAATGTTGATGTACACTTCTGTCTCGTGTTGGACACACGACTGTATGTGTTTCGGCACTTGACAGATTGAGATTTGCAAGGTTGAATATTGATCTACACAAGCATCTGTTTTGTTGGACTTGTCATGTTTTTTTGGCACCCAGTAGAGGTTATCTTCACAGGATAGAATGTATGTTGATGTACAGATGTGTCTGTCTGTATTTTGTACACACTGTGTTTATTGGCAAGTGATGAAAGTGGAGTCTTGTAAGGTTGAATGTTGACCTACTCTGGGTGTGTGTGTTCACGATGTGTTCATGTGGTGCTTGAAGTTGATGTTGAATGTTGTCTGTCGGATTTGTACATGCCATGTTTTTCTCTGTGTGTCACTGTGTGTTATTTTTACTGTTTGATGACTGTTACTGTTACAAGATTGTATGTTGATTATACATGTGTCTGTTTGCCGTGGAGCTTGGCACTTATTTATAGTCTCCTTTACAAGTTTATTCACACCACTCTGCCAGCATTTTGTACATTCAGTGTTATGATTTCACTTCATGAAAGCTGTGTTTTACAGCACTTTTTTTTCCTACACATGTGCCTGTACTCTGCACATTCAGTACTCTATTGGCTCCTTATGGTTAATGAGTGGGTCTTTTTGCCATTAGCAATATCGCAGTTGATGCAGGGTGCATTCTACCCAGTCAAATGGGCTTTAAAAGGGTGGATTGTTGTGGAACTGAGTGGGAAAGTCAGCAGAGTGAAACTGACCAAGGATAAAGAAAGATTAGGGATGAGAAATAAGCATGGATGTCAAACCATTTCCAAACTGAAGGTGGTATCAAAGGGAAAGATTTGATAATTGTTCAAAGAAGCTAAGGCATTATGAACATTCTTTTGACAGAGAAACTTTGGGGGAAGGAGGGGGGGGGGGGGGGGGGGAGTGGGGGGATTGGGGGGGGGGGGGGGATGGAGGGGGGAGAAGAGGGGGAGGACACTGCTAGAGTAATAGTAATATTATATTTTTTAAATTGTATAGCTTCTCCCTCAAGCTTTAAGTTAAATCAAAACTGCGGTGTACGCCATGGATTTAATAATTTTCTATCTATATACTATGCAGTTTTCACAGGAATATGGATCCTATTGACATTTTGCAAGAATGGTGAATTAGGCAGTAGTGCCTTTCTTACATTCAGCCCTTGAGGCAAAATATTCAAGTGCAGTACAAGGAGAGAGAGAGAGAGAGAGAGAGAGAGAGAGAGAGAGAGAGAGAGAGAGAGAGAGAGAGAGAGGAATGATGTAGGTATTTTAAAAAGTAGGGATACATGTTTTTAATTAGATAAATATTTAAAATATATAAATAATATAAAATATTTAAGTAGTTGAAGTGTGATTTGAATTTTACCTGCATTGTATGAATATGGAAAAAGTTAATTTGTTTCCTGAATCTGAAACAGATTAAATTTATTTTTAGCAAAAGCGTTACATGTTTGTCAAGAAAATGTGAAAACAACAATGTTACTATTTTGTTATTATTTGTATCCATTTTTATTCAGTAATGTTGCATATTTTGTCTTTTGCATGAGTTATAGTAAAATGACAAAGTATGCTTTTATATCAGTGTTTTTAACTGTGATTTTATTGAAACTGTATTTTATTCTAAAATGCTGAATTGTGAGCATGTCTGGTTTATTGTTTTTGGATGAACTAGGAGTGCCACATTTTTTTAATACTGAGATATATGAAAAAGTTATAAAGTATTTATGTGCCAGTTTTTA
>JAWQFJ010000930.1:42500-57500 GCA_034096865.1 Theodoxus fluviatilis
CCTTCGTTTATCGTCTGCACAGGGAAGAAGGTGCGGTATGCCCCAAAAGGGCCAGCAAGGATAAGGTCGCGCTTGGAAGAAGTTTTTTGCTGCACTGAATGAACTGAGTGCATTGACCAGAGCTGGTTGTCATTCCGACTGAATGAACTGAGTGCATTGACCAGGGCTGATTGTCATTCCGACTGAATGAACTGAGTGCATTGATCAGGGCTGGTGGTCATTCCGACTGAATGAACTGAGTGCATTGACCATGGCTGGTTGTCATTCCGACTGAAAGAACTGAGGTCATTGATCAGGGCTGGTGGTCATTCCGACTGAAAGAACTGAGATCATTGACCAGGGCTGGTTGTCATTCTGACTGAAAGAACTGAGTGCATTGACCAGGGCTGGTTGTCATTCCGACTGAAAGAGTTGAGGTCATTGACCAGGGCTGGTTGTCATTCCGACTGAAAGAACTGAGTGCATTGACCAGGGCTGGTGGTCATTCCGACTGAATGAACTGAGTGCATTGACCATGGCTGGTTGTCATTCCGACTGAATGAACTGAGGTCATTGACCAGGGCTGGTTGTCATTCCGACTGAAAGACCGACGAGAAGACGCTCACCATGGTCATGTTTGGAGAACAAGCAGAGTTCGGTCCTTCCTCCTCGTGTTTCCCTCTCGTTTGAAGACAGGTTTGCTTCGTATTCTTGTGTCGAGACGTTTTATTGCGTTCAACATACAGGGGAAGGGGGGGGGGCGTTAATTTAAAAAACGTTTCACTAACTCTGATTCATGACATCTTCACACTGCTGTAGCTGCAACGAAGAGCCTCGTAATGAACGTGGAGTTTGACTTTCAGAGGAAAAACGCAAGAAAAAGGGGAAGGACAAGGGTGAGTGCGGGAGTGTGTCAGGCAGCAAGCGGGAAGCCATGCACGGGGCGGCCAGGAAAGATTGACTCCCCTGACCAGGTCAACCTCCATCCACGTGTCCACGACCCAGGAACTTCGGTCCCACTTCGAGACGATCCACAGTCCACCCACCCACCTATCCACCCACCCATCCATCCATCCACCCATCCATCCATCCATCCATCCATCCATCCATCCATCCATCCATCCATCCACCCAGCCATCCATCCATCCATCCATCCATCCATCCATCCATCCATCCACCCACCCACTCATCCATCCCCCATCCACTCACCCATCCATTTATCCACCCACCCACCCATCCACCTATCCATCCATCCATCCATCCATCCATCCATCCATCCATCCATCCATCCATCCATCCATCCATCCATCCATCCACCCACCCACCCATCCATCCATCCATCCATCCATCCATCCAATCACCCTTTTTTCCTTTGTTCTATCCATTCTCCTCGGTGTCGAAGAGGAAAGAGGAGCAGATGGGATCTTTGCCAGGCTATGTATTATGTATACTCCCAAAAAAAGTTTGACTGAATGACTTTGTCCTGTCGCCACGTTTGAGACAGAGCAATGCACTTCACTCTAGAACAGCGAGCACTGCTCTGGCTTGCAAACTTGACGACAGGCAAAGGCGGTGATATAATTCTCGATACCCAAAGGAAGATCACTTCCAAAAATTACCAGCTTGCCCAGTTTCACGATCTTCGAGGTTTGCTACACTTTTAAAAAAGTTAGCAAAACAGTCTTATCTTTTTATTTGTCTTTTTTTCAATAACAAAAGTGTGTGTGTATGTGTATGTCTTCTTTCTTTTGTTTTGTTTTATTGGTCAGAAAAGTCCTCTTGATTCGATAATGGATTTAACACCGAGTTTCCCTTCAAAAACTGCTCAAGACAATCCCTTGAAAACAAATGTCTGTTTCAAAGACCTCTCACATAAGTAAACCGCAGCTCCATGAACGAAGTGCGTGTCCGCGTGCTTCGACAACATGGCGCTCATGGCGGGAAAATCCCAGGCTGTGATTGGCTGAATGCGTTCAGTGGGTGTTGCTAGTATGGGTGATGTCATTCCGTCACCGTAATGCTCACTACGAATAGTTTTCCGTGAGTACGTGATGGTGTAATCTCTTGATGGCATTGACTTCGATACGTGATGATCACGTCGGTCAGTCAGGTGTTAAGTAGTCGATGCTGCTATGATATACACGGCAAAATTAAACACATGTGGGTTTTTTTCTCTCTTTTCTTTGATGAATTCTTATGCTTGGGAGGTGCAGCAAGGTCAAGGCCGAGATTTGCTGTGGTTAACGCCTACTGCGTTTCATTCTCTCTTAACACTTCCCGTGGATGTTTCTCTTGACTTGTCCCTAAGCAGTGACATTTCTAAGTTTTGGAGATACAGGGCTTAATTTTGTTTTCTCTGTCTACATTCTTCAGCATCAGAGGAGTGGATGCATGGGTGAATGGATAGAACTTCCCGGTCTATCAGCCTTTGTAGGCTATGTAAGGCTATTAAGCACGAAAATCACTAGAACAGTTTAGAGTAAGCGTAATCACGATGTCCCTAGTTATCCGCCTCTCAGAAACCGCGTAGGGAGACATGGTGGGTCTATTCTGACCCCCAACCCATAGGGGGTCTATTCTGACCCCCAACCCATAGGGGGTCTATTCTGACCCCCAACCCATAGGGGGTCTATTCTGACCCCCAACCCATAGGGGGTCTATTCTGACCCGCAACCCATAAGAGGTCTATTCTGACCCCCAACCCACAGGGGTATAAAAGGTCAAGGTCGTAAATAGGACTGTAATAAATGTATCTGGCTATGTTTCGTACGTCTCTCAAGATTTCCCATTAGATATTACTTTTTCTCTAGTCTTGTCTTCGGACAAACTTTCGCTCTCCAATCTCCTTACTTCAGCTAGAGCCTCGCTCTTATTAGTCATTCGTATTGCTGAGCGCCGAGGGAATAAAAAAATGTGCGAACTCAAAATTTGAAACAGTGTACGGATGGATGGAATTACTTTTTACGACCTATCAGCCTTTATAGGCCATGCAAGGCCATTTAAGCACGAAAATCACAATAGTTTAGAGTAAGCGCAAATCAAGTCTAGATGTTTCTATGTACTCGCCTCTTACGAATCGCGTAGGGAGACGCGGTGGGTCTATTCTGACCCCCAACCCACAGGGGGTCTATTCTGACCCCCAACCCACAGGGGGCATTGAAACTGTGTACCTCCACGTCCGAAGATTACACTTTTAGTTCTCGGGATAATTCTAATATTCTCTGCATCGTCATATTTCTGGTGTTTCTTTTTCGGTGAATGCAGAGGGCACGAAATTGTTCTATGGATTGTAGCTACCGACCCTGTGCTTGACATTTTTCATGACTCGAATGCATACCTACGAGATAACTAGGCAACAGGGTTTCTGTAAAGCAAGCAACGTTTGTCGCTAATATTTTGTGCGATAAAGCCCATGTTATTTCGAAAGTTTTCGTTTTCGAAAGATGTGGGAGAAATGTATCGTTTTCATCAACGGCTCGAATACTTGTGTTATACTGCTTTTTAAACATCATATTTTGTCAAACATAAATGTTTGCTTTATAACTTACTTTGACTGTGAATTTTCAATCGTTCGAAAATGTGGCGGAAAAACAACGAAATGGAATCCTTCTCTCCACCGGAAATGCTATTCGCGACTCTGGATTTTTGTTGGGGGTAAAACAGAAAATCATTGTAGCATGCTTTTCTCTAAAAGAATATACGGACCAAATCGGGAATGGAATGGAATGTATGGCGTTTTACGGGCTCTCAGCCTGTGTAGTCTATGTAAGGCCATTAATTACGGAATCAATGAAACTCTATAGCAGGCGGACATCATTTCATGATATCCCTATTCATTCGCCACTTACGAATCGCGTAGGGAGACGCGGTGGGTCAATTCTCACCCCCAACCCACACGGTGTACCAAATCGGGAACAGCCAATGAAGGCGAACTGTGATTCTGACCAATCACAGCCTGGAACTTTCCTTTGGTTATTGAAAGCCATCAATCCACACAGAGAGAGGAAATATCATATCTCGTTTCGATCTTAGATAAGTTTGTAAACACACAGACCCGGTGCTGCATGACCAATGTTTTAACTGAAATACATTTGCTTTTCGTATTATATAGTACTTGGGTCATTTAAAACTATTTTCAACATAAACATCTCATGACAATAAAAACACCTGTGGTGTTTGTTGCCTTTGATTCCAAAGATCCCATTCCTTTTGATGTAAGATTACATAAAGCATATGTTGCCCTAGTAAGCGTTTTCTACCTTGCTTTGCTGCACGAGAAGAGATACATACAAACTACAATAACGTGCCGTCTGGAATAATATGAGTAACAGTTGGCGAGGTTTCTGTGGCATCTTCTGTCGCGCCCATCAGCCTTTCATCTGATCATTGGGAATATCAGACATCGAACAGCTTATTCATACTTACATTCTGTATTTAGATTGGTGCTCTCTAATACAATGTATACGCCTTTTGGTCTTTCATTCCTTATTTGCTATTATTAAAAGAATGGTTTTGTTCTCGAGACTTCTGCAAGCTTGTGTTCCTTTCTTCCTTGAAAATGTGATCATGACATGTCAGCAATAGAATGGATAGGATGGAGTTTTTCCGGCCTGCCAGCCTTGGTAGGCTCTGTGAGGCTGTTAGTCACGGAATAAATGATCATAGAGCAGCCATCAATCAAGTCGCGATGTCCCTAATTATTCGACTTGTATGGATCGCGTAGGGAGATGCGGTGGGTCTATTTCGACCCCCAACCCACAGGGGGTCTATTCTAACCTCCAACCCACAGGGGGCTTACGACATGTCAGCAACAACAGCAAGGGCACATGCATCGGCAACACCATTACCCGCACCGGCAAGGTGTCTACGGCAACAACAATGAAAGTGTTTAATACTGGGATATCCTCTGTCACGCAACTGCCACGGTGTTTTGCTTTCTGAGTGTGTAGATTCCTTTCGTATCAACAATTCATGCAGACACACCACGAACAATGCGTTATTTAGGAAACAAATGTCTCCTTATATTTTCCTCCCTTTTAACTAATCTTTTTCTTTGAATTATTCAAGACACCATCATCTGCTGTACGATCTTTGAAAATCTCTATCACACGTTATAAAAAGTTTAACTTCCTTGAATAATCAACTAACATAACTAAACCTGATTGACGTTGTATGTGAAATGTAGTTCTACGTCAGCCTTGTGAAATGTAGCTCTACGTCAGCCTTCGGAGAGGGCTGAACGCGTCCCAGGTCTCCATGACCTGAAGAGAGAATTTTTCCTTGTGGGTTGACGGTAAGAGCAGACACATCTCCCTGTGTGTCTATCTACGTGATTCTTAGAGGACGGTTAACCATGAGAAATCGAGATCTAACGTTCTCGTTACTCCTATTCTAACCAGCTCTAGAGATTTAACAGTCATTGACTTCAAATAGCCGACAACAGTTCATCTGCAGCGAAACAGTTCAGGCACACAGTGTGTCAAAATGTATACTTAAAAAGGCAGAGATATATGTACTTGCAGCTTTTCACAGTGACGGATGTTCAAACCGAAATCTTTTGCCGCCTGATCATCGGACTATTCTTATCACCACTCCAAAGCCATTTATTCATCCAGGCCGCGGATGGAATGCCAACGTTATCTTTCCCCAGGTTTCCAACTCAGCCCTCACAGGTACCCATTTTACTCCTGGGCGGGGAGAGGCAATGTGAGTAAAGCACCTTGCTCAAGGAGGCAACTCTGTGATCCGCGCAGCTTCGAACGCCGAACCCGCTAGCCACTGCAGGTCCGGTGTGCTGACCGCTCCACCACAGGAGGCTTGTTCAGGAGGCGCAGCGCTGCAAAGCGCTGCACAGCGCTGCACGTGTTTCACTCCTGAAAAGCAATTTTGGGGCGTGATTCACTCAGCGCTGAGCAGCGCTGTGCATCACCGATCCGAGGTGATTCAGACGATTTTCAAAATGGCGTCTTCGATCCCGCACTGGTCAGTTTTATCTACACCGCAAGAAGTTCACCAGCTCGAATGTCAGTTTTATCTACATCGCAAGACGGTCACCAGCTCTAATGTCAGTTTTATCTACATCGCAAGACGTTCACCAGCTCGAATGTCAGTTTTATCTACATCGAAAGACGTTCATCAGCTCGAATGTCAGTTTTATCTATATCGCAAGACGTCCATCAGCTCGAATGTCAGTTTTATCTACATCGCAAGACGTTCACCAGGAAGTTTCATAGTGAAATGATCAAAATATTACGAAAAATTTAACGAAAATAAGTATTAAAAAAAACAAAATCAAACCACGCATACTTTTTCTCACAAACACACACACACACACACACACACACACGTACATACACACACGCACACACACACACACACACTCGCGTACACACACACACACACTCACACGCACACACACACACCCACACACACAGACACACACACTCGCACACACATACACACACACTCGCACACACATACACACACACAGACACACACACACACACACACACACACACACACACACACACACACACACACACACACACACACAAGGAACAGTAGAAAACAGGACAAACCATGACAGTATATTTACACGTACTTTATTCGGGTGAAAAAAATCTCTGAGCACACATGGCCAACACAGGTCGTACAGGAGAGATGCCACAGGGGAAACAACATGGCTGCCGGCACGGAGCCCGGATGTCCCGCGCTTTCTATGGCACGACACGACTCGAATTTTGATTGGCTGACAGCCTCCCACGCACACTTCCTGTCTCGCTCTCGCATTTCCGGTCTCATTATTGCAGTCTCTCTTTCACCTGACTAACAGCCGCACGGCATCAGCCCCCTCACAGTCGAGGTAATGGTGTATGTGTGTGTGAATGTGTGTGTGTGTGTGTGTGTGTGTGTATTTGTGTGAGTGTGTGTGTGTATTTGTGTGTGTGTGTGTATTTGTGTGTGTATTTGTGTGTGTGTCTTTGTGTGTGTGTGTGTGTGTGTGTGTGAGTTGTTGTGTGTGTAGATATTTGTGTGTGTACACGTGAGTGTGTGTTTGTGTGCATATATGTACGCGTGTACGTGTGTGAATGTGATGCACACCACACGTATGTGTGTTGTGCATGCGCCTCCTGCTGATAAATTCATATGCAGTGGATGAACTCCATAAAGATCCAAATAAACCTGCAAACATTATGATGGACAGCTAAATACATTGACATGACCCGCTCCCTGACGAATGACCTGCACGGTGTGCATACATTTGAGAGTAGAGAGCTCAGAGAGCGAAAGCAACGAAATCCCTGGTGAAATAAGAAATCTATGGAGTTCACAAAGAGACAGCATTACTGGATATATCTTTCTTGAAGGGGAAGCATATCAACATTGTCAAGAGTTAATAAAGAATCTGATGGAAGTGAGGCAGTTTTCTCATTGGTGAAAACCCCCCCAAAATTATGCTCAAAAACTTTATGCACAAAGGTCGTACGACTTCGAATTAGCACAATAATGACCAAAAAATAAATTTGCAAACTATCAAGGAGATAATGTAATACAGCTGATATAGTTATTTTCTGCAAAACAGATTTTTTCATACCATTAGCACAATTGCCTTCTGGCCTCTATATGCAACGCATCGAATAAAAACATTATGTTCAGTAATTTCATCCAACAGACATGACCATTCGAATCAACTACATTATGATATAATAACATTGGACATATGTTGCAACCCATATTGAAATTTTCTCAAAGTTTTTCATAACAATTTCATCCTTCAAAATTTTAAAAAGCACAGAAAAGCTAACGGCCGCGTTGGAGAGAAAGAGTGAATAAAGTATGTACAGGATTGCCTCTAAAGCACACACGTTTTCCACACGACGAATATCGCCGTAGAAGATTAACCTTTTCCCCACTGTAGTTATGTGCTAACTATCTTCTGCACTTCATTTTCCCAGGTTCCGAGGGAGCACGTGTATTTGGCTTTTAATCAAAATTACAGGACCTCTCTCTCTCTCTCTCTCTCTCTCTCTCTCTCTCTCTCTCTCTCTCTCTCTGTCTGTCTGTCTGTCTGTCTGTCTGTCTGTCTGTCTGTCTGTCTCTCTCTCTCACGCGTAGATCACACAAGCACACACATCCATGAATGCACACTAACACACGCACACACACACGTGTACGCACATATGCACACACACGAACCACTCACAATTGACTGCTCTGAATAGAACGGTGACCCTGTAAATAGTGTACACACCTAGTGATAACAACTACACGTACTTCAACATGTTACCCAACCACAAGATGCATTCATTGGCTGACATGGAAATGAAGGGTTAACCTGATTGATGGGGAAAACAAAAACCGAAATACACCAACGAACTATTGCAATGACAATCAAACAATGCTACACGAATGACCTCTCTCTCTCTCTCTCTCTCTCTCTCTCTCTCTCTCTCTCTCTCTCTCTCTCTCTCTCTCTCTCTCTCACTCTCTCTCTCTCTCCCCTTCGCGCCATTAACACTCTTGCAGCTGACCACCGAGGGTGGCGTCGATGAGGAAGCATGCTCACACACAACAGCAGCAGGAGGGTTAACGCTCTATCTAGGCAGCGCCGATCTGGCTTGAACACGCACGGACTGGTCTACCCTCGCCATTCAAGTCATCGTCATTAACTACGGCTTCCTACACAACAGCCAATGGGGGAGAAGCTACCATCCCACCCCTCAACCAATCAGCGAAGAGCTTGGATCCTACTCAACAGCCCATCGGTGAGAAGCTAGCACCTCACCTTACAGCCAAAGAGTAAGCAGCTTGAATCCCACTGGACAGCCAATGAGAAAGCAACTTACATCCCTCGGACAACCAATGGGAAAGTAGCTTACATCTCGCTGGACAGCCAGTGAGAAAGAAGCTTGCATTTCACTCGACAGCCAATCAGAGATAAGCTTGTATCCCACGGTAGCCAATGAGAAAGGACCTCGCAAACACCGGTTAAGGACTACATGGGCTGACAAGCTGTGATTAAGACAAGGTCCGCAATAGGTTTGTTCTTTAGAAAGCCCTGTGTCACATGACTAGATTTGTTCTTATTATTTATTATTTTCTTCTTCTTCCCTCTTCCTCCTCCTCCTCCATAACGCATCGTTCCATATATACAGACTCATTATGTATAGGGAAAATGCAAAATATATACACGAATACATCTACAGTCTTTTAGCGCGCCCCTGAGGCGCTGCTTGCAACAGGGGTCTGTGTGTCTCACGTGAGACAGGGCGTACGCAGGGCCTCTAGTACACACCAGCCAGTCTCTCTCCAACCCAGCACAGGCCCAAGAAATGTTTCACCCTCGCAGTGATAGTCACACTCCCTCTTTGACCGACAGTGTGACGCCGACATAGCACATCTTAGCAGAGGCATCCTTGGACTATCCATGCGGACAGAGCCTCGTCCCCCAAAAATCATATTGCAAAACAGAAAATAACTATGAAAGACAAATGTCACATTTGTTCGTCGTAAAGAAGTAATTTCGTCAACGACATTACGTTCACACATTCCACAAAAAGATGTTTCTTCGTCTTGTTGTTGTTGTTGTTGTCACTGTTGACATATTTACTTCTTTACATCATCACCAGAGGTCATTGTGAAAAGTGTGCGGATGAAGTCAAACTAATGATATCAGTCCTACTATCACCATGGCAACCCATGCTTACCTGCCATGCTACACACCGTGGAAAAGAGCATCCACTGTCAACGAGGCTGCGCCAATATTTAAAAAAAACACACACACGAATGATGACACCAAGACAACACCTTGATTATGACAGTTTTCCTCGACCCAAAACACTTCGTTGCAAGATCAAGCACAATTTGATCAATTGTGGCGCACTTCCCCCCTCCTCCCTTCACCTATAAAAAAATCACAAAAGTTATGGACTCAGTGCACCGATTGCATCATCATCATCATTATCATCGTCATCATCATCAACAAACACTACGTTTTCATGTCTGTCTTTTACTCAAGATGACAGCCTACAAGGCAGCCTTCTTCAAGCACAGTTCCCACATTTGCCGTTCTATGCATCAGCAAAGCGGCTGGACTACGCAGAGTTCAGTACGTCCAAAGTCACAGTGAGGCTTCCCACAGAGAACTTGCATCCATTGCAGGTGAATAGCGCCCGTCTACCACCACGCCAACCAAAGCTGTCTTTGCTGACGAAAGTACGCTATTCAGCGCTAAAGTCACTTCCCTTGTCAGAAGTCACACTCAAATGGCACGTCTTCTAACCACAAACAGGCTGTTCAGTTCTCCAAGGTTGGGTGATGTGCCTCGTCAAATGGCACATTTCTTCCAGGGGAGAGAGAAATCACAAACACTAGAAAAGCACTCTCTTTCCATAAAAATGGCATCTCCTGAAAAGAACGTGAAGAAAAAAAACACGTGGTTGTTTGATATTGCGATGTCTTGTCTAGTTCCACTCATCGGATCACACAAAATCTTTTTCTTCCTGATCACTGGGCTGCAGCGGTTTGCTTCACTGCAACCCTTTCCCGCTTCCCTACTTCGTCCAATCCGAGCCAAGTCAGGTAAGCCCTGGCCAGGTAGTTTTTGTCAGGCAGATCACAAGGGCTCTGAGCCTGCAGGGTCAGGGCAGCATGCCCGTCGCATCCTGGCTCTTGCAAACTGGATTCACCACCCATTCTCCCAGCAAACAGCGCCCCTGGGCGAGCACCCCGTGGTCTCCCCCCCTCCGTGTGTGGTTTGAAGGAAGCCAGGCAACTGACCGGGGGCCCGCGCTTCCTGAAGGAAGGAGGTGGAGAGATGCTCGAGTGCTGCCAAAGACGAGTCACGTGTTGTTATCTTTCCATAGCAACCGCCACTTGTCCAAGTAGTCCCATCTTGAACTTCATGACGAACAACCTGTGTCTCCAATGTCACCATCATCTATCCTTGCAGACTGCCTATGTGGTGGGGACATCTTGTCATCCAGCAACCTCATTTCCTCCAACTGCCTATCACGTATCACTGCAAAGCACCATAGGGCCAGATGATGACGGAGGCTTGGACGTAGATAGATAAACTTTAGTTTTCCCCTGCCATCTATCCCTGGATTCCACGGAAGGGCTAGATGGTATTGCAGTCTTGGCGGTGCTGGACAATACTCCAGCCATTGACCACCTCGGACTATGTGGCTGTCCACTGGCTGGACGCTCTGACGTCAGAGCTGAGTGCCCAGGGGTACGGGGTTGTCACGTGTGGGGCCAGGGACGCCACGTGACACGGCTAGACGGAAGGGCAGGGGCACAAGAGAAAACCCAAAGAAGAGTACGACAGAGCTAGAAGTACTCCGTGTATATACTGGGGTCCACGAAGGTCGGCCGTGGGATTTTGAAGGGCCCTGACTCGCTCAACCGATTGAGACTGAAACGCGAAGGAGAAAAAAGTTAGAAAGTTGCTCACTCTTGAAATACTGCATTCCAAATACATGTGTACTCTTGCCATTGATACATACTAATACAATCACATCTCCTCCTGCCGTTACTCCTCCTCCTCCTTATCCTCCTCCTTCTCCTCCTCCTCCTCCTCCTCGTCCTCCTCGTCCTCGTCCTCCTCCTCCTCCTCCTCCTCCTCCTCTCCTCCTCCTCGTCCTCCTCCTCGTCCTCCTCCTCCTCCTCCTCCTCCTCCTCCTCCTCCTCCTCCTCCTCCTCCTCCTCCTCCTCCTCCTCTTCCTTAAGTCAAACTATGCCAGTCCATTTAGACGCAAAGCTACTGCCCCATCGCTGCTCACTGAAGTTCTCACCTGTGCAGAAAAGCGGGATTCTCGAAGACAGGTTTTGGAATGTCGGATGGAGAGAAAATGTGGTGCAGATCAATCTCTTCTCGACCGCTGCTGGCACATGGAAAAACAAGGGTGACTTAGTAACAGTGAAATGTGACTCAGTAACAGTGAAATGTGACTTAGTAACAGTGAAATGTGACTCAGTAACAGCGAAATGTGGCTCAGTAACAGTGAAATGTGACTTAGTAACAGTGAAATGTGACTTACTGACAGTGAAATGTGACTCAGTAACCGTGAAATGTGACTCAGTAACAGTGAAATGTGGCTCGGTAACAGTGAAATGTGGCTCGGTAACAGCGAAATGTGACTCGGTAACAGCGAAATGTGACTCAGTAACAGTGAAATGTGACTCAGTAACAGTGAAATGTGACTCAGTAACAGTGAAATGTGACTTAGTAACAGTGAAATGTGACTTAGTAACTGTGAATTGTGACTTAGTAACAGTGAAATGTGACTCAGTAACAGTGAAATGTGACTTAGTAACAGTGAAATGTGACTTAGTAACAGCGAAATGTAACTTAGTAACAGTGAAATAGTTTTCGTCAACGCATCATATCACAGCAATGGTGTCGATTTTTTTATTATCATCATATGTTTGAACATACAAAAGACACATAAAGAAAACAAGAAGGGCAAAGCCCACACGGCTCACATGCTGAGAGGATGTGAAAAATGCCTGTTTTTAGACAACATTTACTGCCCCTGCGACCTTGACCTTGAAGCAAGGTCAAGTCACTATGTATGTTTTTTGACGCCTTGTCACCATACACCATCATGCCAAATTGGGTGTTGATAGACTTAATAGTCTCCGAGAAAAATTCAACGTTAAAGTTTTTTACGGACGACAGGACGCCCGGACGCCCGGGCGCCCGGACGGACAACACGGGTGACCTAGTATGAAAGTATAACATGTGTATTACAATGTTATGAAGTTTGGAAGAGTTGTCTTCCATAGTTCAGGGTCAAGGTCACTTCAAAATATGTATACAATTTACTTTAAAGAGCTCCTGTGACCTTGATCTTGAAGCAAGATCAATCAAACTGGTATCAAAAGATAGAGATTACTTTGAACTATCTACCATATATAGGTCAGGTATCTAATCTAAAAAAACTTCAGAGAAAATATGGAAAATGTGAAAATGGCGGTTTTTAAGACAACATTTACGACCCCTGCGACCTTGACCTTGAAGCAAGGCCAAGTCACTATGTATGTTTTTGTACGCCTTGTCATCATACACCATCATGCCAAATTGGGTGTTGATAGACTTAATAGTCTCCGAGAAAAATCCAACGTTAAATTTTTTTTACGGACGACAGGACGCCCGGACGGACGACACGGGTGAGTACTTAGACTCACTTTTGCTTCGCATGTGAGTAAAAAAAATTGTATCGACGATTTTTCCTGAAAATATGATGTAAACCCCCCCCACCCACCCCCACCCCCCGTCTCTCTCTCTCACCTCTCTCCCCTTGTGTGTGTGTGTGTGTGTGTGTGTGTGTGTGAATGTGTGTACGTGCGTGCGTGTAAGCGTGTGTGTGTGTGTGCGTGCATGTGTGTAAGTAAGTGTGTTTGTGTATGTGTGTGTGTGCGCGCGTGCGCGCGCGCGCGCGTGTGTGTGTGTGTGCGTGTGAGCCTGTTTCGTCCTTTTTAAATTACAAATGCTTTTCATCAGAATTTTTCAATATACATGATATCATACCCATCATATATTTTCTTCTTTCGTCGTCTGCACACGACGACGACGATGACGAGGATGGCGATGACGAAGAGGACAGAACCTCCCGCAGCAGCACTTGCGATGATGACCTCAACAGGGACGCCTGTAGACACAACCGCAGGGTACTCAGTAGCCACGCCTACAGCAACAAACAACAATGGAGGAAGAAAAAGCTACAAGGTGTTGGAAGGGTGACGCCAAGTTGTCAAAGGAGAAATGGATGCAGAAGGGAGAGGACGCCACCCCTACAACACGCCCCCTGGTGGCACAGTCTGCTGCTTGAGTTCGCCTGTGTTCCAGCTACTGGAATAAAGCCCCGGAAGCTGCATGACCACGTGAGGGAGGGGCCGCTATTGCGGAGGGCCGTTATTGCGGGGGGCCGCTATTGCGGGATTTTTTCAACAAAAGTTCCTCAGGAAATTTTGATTCTTTTGTCCTAAAACGCATAAAAAACCATAAAATGTATGTTACTTTTTTTCAACTTAGAAACATTTTCGGGTTTTTTTCTATTGCGGGGGGCCGCTATTGCGGGTTTTTTTTTTTTTTTTTTTTGGGGGGGGGAGGGGGGGGGGGGGGGGGAAACCCGAAAGTTTTTCTAAGTTGAAAAAAGTAACATACATTTTATGGTTTTTTATGCGTTTTAGGACATAAGAATAAAAATTGCCCGAGGAACTTTTGTTGAAAAAATCCCGCAATAGCGGCCCCCCACAATAGAAAAAAACACGAAAAAATTAGTTTTAAAAAAAGTAACACAAAATTATGTTTTTTAATGCGTTTTAGGACAAAAGAATCAAAATTGCCTGAGGAACTTTTGTTGGAAAAATCCCGCAATAGCGGCCCCCCGCAATAGAGAGCCGACCCCACCACGTGTACCAGCTGATGGGGGGGGGGGGGGGGGGGATCTAGCGGCGGCTGCCATCAGCGATTCTCAACAGTAAAACCAACAGGAAGAAGCAGTGGGAATACTACGAGAAACCCCCACAGCAGCGGCAAAGGGGTAAGCGGAAGGAAGGAAGGAAGGTGGCACGAGAGAGCTAGCAGTAGGATGGACAGAGCAAAGAGAGGGAGGAGGGAAACTGGCACAGAGAAGAAAAGGAACTGCAGGGGAAGAAGCAGCCAGAAAATGGAACAGGAGAACCATCCTCAAAAAGAGGAGGAGAACGAGGAGAGGGAGGATGAGGAGAAAGATGAGGGGGAGAATAAGGAATAAGAAGAGGAGGAGGATCACCGTTATCAAGAAGAGGAGAAGAACGAGGAGAAAGAAGAGGAAGAGAGTGAGGAGAAAGAAGAGAAGGAGGAAATGAAGCAGCAGAATGAGCATCCTGCACATGAACACAAGAGAAGCAGAAGGAGAAGGAACAAATACGCTTCTTTGAGGGCCTCAGGTCATTCAAAAGGTGTTATCAACTACAGAATTATGGCTATATACATAAATCACTCATTACAAGAATGATCAAATTTATTCGTGC
>JAWQFJ010000930.1:62500-67500 GCA_034096865.1 Theodoxus fluviatilis
AGTCGGGGAAAGGACTTCCTCTCTATTCAAAATTAACCTGAATACCCGTTTCCTTGAGGACGAGCAAGAGTGAATATCACTGTTGTCTGCTCTTTAACATAATGTGATTCAACTTCATTTTTCGAAAACTAAACCTTATTCTTTTGGTCTAAAGGACAGTGAACGTGTACGATTTTCTAAAGAAATTTGGAGTTCCAAGTAACTTCTTGGGTTTTAAAAAAGGGGTGGGGGTGGAGGGAGGGGAGACAGAAGGACGTAGTCCTCCCTATCTCCAAGGCAACCCGTGACTTACCGTTGACGTCGGGTACTCTCTCTGCACGGACCTGGACCACCACGGATCTGTTCCTGTCCTCCACCAGCACGAAGACGCCTTCACCATTGAAGGTGTAGTCCTTGCCGTCCACAGTCACAAGGTGGGGGTCGCCAGCTGCCTGGGCTACGATAGAGAACGAGGGCGATGAGAAGGGCGATGAATACAACGACACCATATCAAAAACTTGAAGAAGATAAAGATATGGGATAGTCTTGCAGATACCCTTTGGCTGCAAATGAGATCGAAGACGATGTGAAGGACAATAAAGAGGATGACAACACATTAACAACTTAAAGATGAACGAAAGATGGGATAGTCTAGCAAATGCGATTTGGCTGCATAAGAGAACGAGGACTATGAGAGTAAGAAAAGGGTAGAGAAATGGACGACAGCAGATAAAAAGCTTGATGAAAAACGAGAAATGAGACAGTCTGGCAAAGTGCTTTGGTTGCAAAAGAAAACAAGGACGACGAGAACGACAATAAGCAAAGATAAGAAAGAAGATAATGTTATCAAAGCAAAAGCACGGAAGAAAACGAGGGATGACTTATTCCAGCACGGGGATTTGGGGAAGAAAATAGAGAGAGAAGCGACGAGGACAATACAGACATGGAGGCCAAAACAAACTGTTGAGAGTTCTGGCAAAGAATACACATTACCACAAGGCAAGAGCTGAATTGGACAGCGTGTGGCGTGGACGCATTGTTGATAGTGTTGTTAGTTGATAGTGCTGTTAGTTGATAGTGTTGTTAGTAGATAGTGTTGTTAGTTGATAGTGTTGTTAGTTGATAGTGTTGTTAGTAGATAGTGTTGTTAGTTGATAGTGTTGTTAGTTGATAGCATTGTCAGTTGTAGTGTTGTTAGTTGATAGCTGTTGATAGTTGATTGAGGGGAAATCCTTCTGATTGGCTCTCTTATTTACATCCTTATCTCCCCTTTATTTACCATCGATGCATTCCTTTGATTCGTTCACAGTTCCGTCATACAAGATGTCACTGCTCATAAACCCATTAATTTCCTTAACTTATACAACCCTTTTGCAATAAAATCAATCGAAACTAGTAGAAACACTATGGACGGGAGCTTTTTCATTCAATACTTTATTCATCCAAGCTATTAATAATTTCATTAGTGTGGCTATATTCTTCTGCTGAAAACGTTGGGTTTGAAATAATTCTGAATTGCGTTATTTCAATCCAAACTCACTCCGTTCTCAGGACACGTTGAGACATGACAGCAATATCGTCATAATCTTATTGACTTCCTGAACTCATCAACAATGGTCAATAAGTCATACAAAGGACGTGCAGCCCGCCACCTCAGTCACACTGACTCCATGGAAGGAGCTGCTCGAGTCGTGACTAGAGTCATGACACTGGGATTCCACTGACTGACTCAGTCTTGGAGGCTGTTGACGCGGTCTCTGTGTGAGCTGACGCCCTTCCTGAATGCCCCTACCCGCCCTGCGTGGCCTCCCCATCCCCTCATTCCACCCCCCTCCCCTTCCCTTTATCATCCCCCTTCCATATTACATAAGCCTTGTGGTTTTCAACCCATTCACTCTCTCTACACCCATCTATGCATACCCTCACCCTTCACCCCTGCATGGCCTCCCCTCACCCCACACCCCAACCCCCTTTGCATGGTTACCCCCTTCCCTCATCCCAATCCCTTCCAATGCTCTCCCCCTACCCCCCCCCCCCCAATTTCCCCCCCTCAAGGATTACACAGTGTACCTCTCCCGCCCGTCAACCACCCCAACCAATGCATTCTCCCCCCTTCCCTGGTACTCCCGGACTCAGGGGAAGGGTGGGCACCACAGGGCACACGAAGACAGGCAGCCACAAGCTGCGGCCGTCCACAAGCAAGAAACTGGTGCAGGTTGCGTGTGCATGCACACAAATTTGTTTCTGGTGTCGTTGGTTTACAACCACGAGAGTGTAGACAATGAAGTCAAGCAAGACTTCTGGTACAGTGGAGTTTAGGGATAAACGAGTGGAGAAGGAACAAAGAAAAATTAGACTGAGAGAGAAAGAGAGAGAGAAAGAGAGAGAGAGAAAGAGAGTGAGAGAGAGAGAGAGAAAGAGAGAGAGAGAGAGAGAGAGAGAGAGAGAGAGAGAGAGAAAGAGAGAGAGAGTGAGAGAGAGAAAGAGAGAGAGAGTGAGAGAGAGAGAGAGAAAAGAGAGAGAGAGAGAGAGAGAGAGAGAGAGAGAGAGAGAGAGAGAGAGAGAGAGAGAGAGAGAGAGAGAGAGAGACTACGTCTAAATTTAAGAGGAAACAGAACAAAAAGTTTGCAAAATAAACACAAGATGCTCACTTCACAAAAAGAACAAAGACGCCTCCGATAAATATGATGAGAAAATGGCGATGGTGATGATTATATATGCAACGAAGATGTTGTAGATGATGATGATGATGATGATGATGATGATGATGATGATGATGATGATGATGATGGTGATGGTGATGCTGCTGCTGCTGCTGCTGCTGCTGATTATGATAATGATGATGATGATGATGATGATGATGATGATGATGATGATGATGATGATGATGATGATGATGATGATAATGATGACGACGACGACGACGACGACGAGAGCGACCGTAAGATACAGATTAAATAAGATCATTTAAGTGTGGTGAAGCTTGTGATCAGCTAACCTTATTTTGTATTTTCCTTTTATTCGACAAAGTATTTCTGTTGTACATGTACATGTACAGGAACCACCAGCAGATAAAAAAAATCTCGGACAGTACGTTTTGCCCGCACAAGATTTTAAATAGCAGGTCGGTTGTAACTTTTCAGCAAAGTCGGTGCCACTTCAGCTGCTCACGGGAAGCTTGCAAGGCAAGGGTGACTGAGGGGAAAACGAATAGGAATGTGTACACCTGTAGACACGGGCGTGCGGGAGGACAGCGCCACGACAGAAGACGCGAAAATTGCCTTTTATCGACTAGACTTTTTATGGAACGCGCTTGCGTTCTTTCTCTGTCATGTTCAAGGTATTAGCCCTCAGCTCAGATGAACTTCCGTTTACACCGGAACTGCAGAAAATCGTCATTGTTCATGGAGGACAGGGCGTGGTCAATTTTTCCACACGCGAATGGGAGCGCCCTGTGTGAAAATCCGGATGCAATGCCAAAACAAATGAATGACAGGTCGCTTTTCATCCACTCGAAATCTTCAACCACAAAGCGGACTCTTGTGTAAGCGGAATGGCGCGCAGCCAGCAATAGGGGAGGCAACTCTATGACGTTTTCTTTTCCAGCCAGTGCAGGGGGAAGGCAGTGTTTGTTTTTCTTCGTGACCGAGAATGAAATCCCAGCAACCGGCAAAATATCACAGGGTTTTCTGCTTTGACATGCCTCGTCAGCAACAGGGACTTAACGCGGGTATGAAATAATATTCTCCACTGGCCCTTACGTCCCAAGTACGTGTACACTTCTGGAACTCTCAGTCCACGAAGAGCAAGACAAGATCCTTTCAGCTACTTATCGCATTATCAGTGCGAAGTATCGTGAGCTGACGATGGCGACAGCGATGAGGGTCGAAGATTACGACGGCGATGATAATGATGACGTCCAGAACAATGCAAACGATGACAAAAGCAATCAGAGAGACATCACCGATACTGACAATGACATAAGATAAAGAAATCAGCTTTACACATGGCGACTCTTCACCCATATCTGTGGTCTCTCACTGTGTTACGATTTACCCCCTGATCGCTGGGCTACTTGACCAATTCCTCACTGGCACCTGACGACAAGCTTGTGACAGACAGTGGCGAGGCACACAGTCAGGTTCCAGCACCAACTCCGCTCACAGGGAGCTATTCCAACCCCATGCTTGTGGCAGACAGATGAGGCACACAGTCAGGTACCAGCACCAACTCCGCTCACAGGGAGCTATTCCAACCCCATGCTTGTGGCAGACAGATGAGGCACACAGTCAGGTACCAGCACCAACTCCGCTCACAGGGAGCTATTCCAACCCCATGCTTGTGGCAGACAGATGAGGCACACAGTCAGGTACCAGCACCAACTCCGCTCACAGGGAGCTATTCCAACCCCATGCTTGTGGCAGACAGATGAGGCACACAGTCAGGTACCAGCACCAACTCCACTCACAGGGAGCTATTCCAACCCCAAGCTTGTGACAGACAGTTGCAAGGCACACAGTCAGGTACCAGCACCAACTCCGCTCACAGGGAACTATTCCAACTCCATGCTTGTTCATAGCAACCTACAAGAGTTCATCGCACTATTCTGTGCAGTCATTACCCTCACAGGTACCCGGTTTTACTCCTGGGTGAGGACAGGCGATGTAAATGAAGCACCTTGCCCAAGGATGCAACTCCAGCATCCGCGCTGCTTACAACCCCGCCATCGCTAGCTGCCAGCGTCGGCGTGCGAGCTCTTTAACCGTGGGAGTAAAGCCAGCACGATGACATCAACAGCAAGCTCAAAGACCTCGACAGCGACAACGACAACGACGACGACGACGACGACAACGACAACGACGACGACCTCCATGCCTACCTGCTGCTGGGGGGTCGTAGCCCTGGCACTGGGTGGGGGGGCGTTTGGCCAGGAAGAGGGGGCAGGACTGCGACGAAAAGACACAGCAATGAAGACGGGGCAGCACCTCCTGGAGGAAGTAGGTAAAGTAGGCCACCGCCAT
>JAWQFJ010000930.1:74050-94050 GCA_034096865.1 Theodoxus fluviatilis
AGACCTGAAATACCTATATACACATCTCTGTCAATTGTGATCTTCACCAGTTACCACCTTATTTGCGCCGAATCGGCCTTTCTCAGCGTTTTGCGTTGGAATTACTTTACCACAAGTAATTAAACAAGGTTCGAATAGTGCAAAAAGTGTCTCAGGTGTGAAACATGCTATTGTATTACAATGTTCTTATCGCAAGATAAATACAGGCGGGACTGGAAATAAAAGTGTGGGCAATTAAAAACATTCGGAGAAACACGCAAGCAGCGATAGCATTTCCTTGATCCCGAGGAATTTATGCAAAACATGTACATGTGTTTTGGCCTTTTCCTTCGTCAAAATCCGCGTCAAAGTGACGAGTAATCTTATCTGTCTGCCATATTGTCCTTAACAAGTTATTAATACATTCAAATGCCTGCGCATTATGTTGAATAATCGTTTTCCCTGTATCCACTCTTTTTCAAATAACCCCTGGTAGGCAGGATAAAATAAGTAAATGAACAGATTATGCCAACAAGACAGGCAGGCACTCACAGAAAGAGTCACATATTAACAACAGAGAGAGAGAAAGAGAGAGAGAAGACAAGACAGACAGACAGACAGACAGACAGACAGACAGACAGACAGACAGACAGACAGACAGAGAGAGAGAGAGAGAGAGAGAGAGAGAGAGAGAGAGAGAGAGAAGAGAGAGAGAGAGAGAAAGAGAGAGAGAGACAGAGACAGAGACAGAGAGTGAGAGAGAGAGAGTGAAAGAGAGAGAGAGAGAGAGAGAGAGAGAAATCGGCAGGAGGCAACCAGGCAGACATCTAGACAGACGTTCGGGATGACCAACGAACAGACCGACCAAGAGAGAGAAAGAGAGAGAGAGAGAGAGAAAGAGAGAGAGAAAGAGAGAGAGAGAGAGAGAGAGAGAAAGAGAGAGAGAAGAGAAGAGAGAGAGAGAGAGAGAAAGGAAGAGAGAGAAAGAGAAAGAGAGAGAAAGAGAGAGAGAGAGAGAGAAGAGAGAGAGAGGGGGAGAGAGAGAAAGAGAGAAAGAGAGAGAACGAACGAACGAAAAGTTTATTGTTCAGGCCACCGGCCTATTACAATATGTTGTAAATTACTCAAACGAAAAACACAACAGTCGGGGGGATGGGGGGGGGGGGGGGGGGGGGGGGGGGGGGTCAAGACTTCGACAATAAGTCTTGTTACGCGAATCGCGGAAATCGAATAAGTTCATGACTGTCCATCTCGCCAATTACCTCCTCTTGGAGCGCCAGGGCTGTTGCCGACGACGGGGTGGATGGGCACAGGTCGCACCTTCCTCCTGCTCGGGTGGTGGAGTAGCCGCACCGAGACAGCTGCGCTGTGCTCTGGACGAAACACCCGCAGTCGAAGGGGTCGGCGGCTGTGACGAAGTCTCGACGAATGCACGATCGACACGCGTGTCACTTGCCACGGAGGCAGCACACTCAACCGCCTTTGCCTCTGCCTCACGTTGCAACTTGTCTCTGAAGGGCTGCATCACTTTATCCACGATCTGCCGTATTGTAGCGGAGCGCTCCGACTTCTCTAGCGCTGCCTGTTCGCTGTCCGCCGACGAGGCTGTGCTTTCTTGGTTGGAAGCTGATGTGTCGTCCGTTGACCCACTTTCAGTGCTTGCACACTTCTCAGCATGCTTTTCTCGTGCGTTGCTGGGGTTTGGCGAGTACAGCGCAGCGGGCAAGGTGGACGACGAAACTGATGGAGTTTCTTGTTGACTGGATTCAGGACAAGCAGTGGAGGGACCAAAACTCGATGGAGCTTGCTCACCAGCAAAGTTGGTGCTGCGGTGTTTGTTTCGTCTCTGCTGGTCTCTGCGCAGTTGGGCGGGGGGCTTTCTTCTCCAGCAGTTTGTCGATTGCTCGAAAGAAGATGGCTGGCCAGCTTGGGACGTGAATCTGAGAACCACGACAGTAGTATTGCGTTCGCCAAATACTTTAAATGAGGACATGGTATCGCTGTCCAGAAGAGTGGAAAGCATCACCTCCAATGCAGCTGGGAGACCAGTTACTGGCATGCTTCACTATCTTTTCTCTACAACCGGCGAAAATACAGGAGAGCGACGTGAACACGTCCTGCTACTGCGGTGAGCGCGCCGGAAGTGGGAAAGAGAGAGAGAAAGAGAGAGAGAAAGAGAGAGAGAGAGAGAGAGAGAGAGAGAGAGAGAGAGAGAGAGAGAGGGAGGGAGGGTGCGGGATGGCAGGAAGACATAGATACATGTAAACACTTAGCCTACCCCCAAAAATTGACATTTCGCACACATAAACCTTAACTGAAGTAGTTATCGATTCCAGAAAAGGTTAACACGTGTTATGTAATATTGTTGGTCTAATAAATTGTCGGCATCACAGCTTGTTGATTCTGTGTATGGAGGGGTTTCACCTGACATCAGTTTGTCCGTGGCGGACAACACTCCCGCCAGTAAGCATACCGCATTCAGCGTGGCTGAGACTATAGTGAATATAGTCTCAGCAACAGGTTGGTCACGTGATAGCCTTAATTCTTCCATAACATGCATACCACCATTCTGAACACTGAGTCTCAGCCACGCTGAATGGCATACCACATCGTTGAGTGTATTCCTCCGCTTGTTGTGATACACTCGATACTGGCAGTCATCTTTTCGTGAATTCATTTCCTAAACATCGATTTCCCATTAATGAAAAACTTGTATGCGGTAAAATTCGAATCACAAGAGTGTAATATTGTGAACTCTACTAATAATAAGGACTTTGAATACACCAGCAACAATTATACTTCATTGAGCGAGTAAGGCAACCAATCCCGTCTGCATACTCTTTTGGACCGATACACACAGAAACCCGCTGATTGCTTTTACTGATGAGGAATCATTAATTTAATGTATGCTTAGAAGGATTAAACTTAGAAAAACTGCTTCTGAGCTCTCCGATGATATCGAACTTCAGAATCGGACGGATTCCTACAGAAGAAACTTCCACTCGATCAACGTTCAACACAGACAACAGTGAGTAAAATCAGTCGATACACGAATGATCGAAGTGTGGACTCCAGGAGCTCGTCAAACAGTGTGAAGGCAGTTAGACCACAGGTTCCGGCCAGAAAGCATTTACTTGCGAGAGTATAACCATAGATTCACGAAACCAGCCCGGAGCCATAGGAATCCTTTTTGCTGCGTTTATAGTAGGTCCAAAGATTGCGTGTATTACTATATACACAATCGCACGTGCTCAAGGCAGTTTGCAACCTTATAGACGACGTTTGCGTTAAAAGTAGTTCTCAAATGATTTTCTGAAAATCTCATAGATTAGTTTTATTAGAACACCAAATTTGTGTTTATCTATCGGGATAAATAATTGGAGTGAAATAGAATCGTCTCTTTTTACTCTCAATGGTCTTTTGATCATGTTGAATTTTGATTGGTAAAATCATTGGAATGTGGAGCCGAAGTCACGTGACCAACCTGTGTCAGAGATACTATCCCTGCGTTCCGTTGACTCTGCTTCATCTCTGCTACAGTGTAGCAGGGTCACGAGTTTCGATTGGTCGGTTTCTTTAATCACTTTAAAAGCACGTTACCATTAAAAGTAGAGGGTTTTGGAGGCCCTCTTTGGATACATGAATCCCTAAAATGATTTCACATTCAATTCTATCCCTCTTGATCAAATAGACAACTTCATAAAAGCATTAGGGTCGAAAATCCATTAATAACAAAAGGGAGGTAACCATCACCAGTCATAGAGGAAGGTCAAGGGTATCCAAACATGTGTGTCGTCTGCTAAATCGTTACACTCATGGGTATAAATGCCGACGTTTACTACAACTATCAAACCAAGACATACAATCCACTCTGCAACGGTGATGAGAGCACGAAAACATTTATTTCTTCGAAATTTGACAGCAATCGGCACGTTTGCCACTTCCATGGTATGTAAACTCCATGGTTTGAAGCATGTTTACCGTGCAAGTCCGTAGATTGACTTCCAATTAGTTCTGTTTAGTATGAGCCAATCAAATGCGGCTATGAGTTCTGTAGCTTCATTGTTGCTAGGCACAGCAGGTGGCGCACTCTAGTGTGAAGCAGTTAGAGCTCCTTCTGAGACGCTCGAGCTGCTGCGCGACCTTGACAGGAAGTTGACCTCTGCCACTGGCTGAAACGTCACCAAAGATTGTGTATGAATGATTTTCGACCCTAATACTTTTATTTAGTCGTTTCTTCGATCAAGAGTGATAAATGTGAGTGTAAAATAATATTGGGGATTCGTGTATTCAAAGAGGGCCCCCAAAACCCTATACTTTTAATGATAATGTGCTTTAAAAGTTATTAAATAAAACCAACCAATCAAAACTCTTGAGGCTGCTACACCGTAGCAGAGATGAAGCAGAGTGCAACGGAACGCAGGGTATATCTCTGTGTTCAGAATGAGCTTACCGTACATCGCAAGCCGTTCGCTACTATGTCAAATGTAACACTGCTGACGCCGCAAATGATAGACATCCACTATTCTTTTTAAAAGTAGCGGATGTGTGGATGTTTATTTCTAACTTATTCTCTGTTTCTGTCAAAACGAGATAAAGCTGCACTAATGCGAACTCGCAATAAACTTGAGTTGATTCTGTAATAAACTATACGGCGACTGCATGTCAACTTTTAAGTTAATTTTTTTTTAATTCACGTCGCACTTCATAGACATCCACGAAACTTTGCGAAGCACTAGGGGGGAAAAGCAATTTATGTCTCACTCGTCTTTTAATTAGATGGTGTGGGAAACGCACCCTGTTGTGTGCACGAAACGTCGTTTTTGTGCACGAAACGTCTTTTTGTGTACGAAACGTCTTTTTGTGTACGAAACGTCTTTTTGTGTACGAAACGTCTTTTTGTGTACGAAACGTCGCGTGTACGAAACGTCGCGTGTAGGAAACGTCGCGCTCCCCGCTCGCTATCTCCACTTCACTGGAAGGTGCACTGTACCTATCCCTGTGTTCTGTTGCACTCTGCTTCATCTCTGCTACGGTGTAGCAGCCTCAAGAGTTTTGATTGGTTGGTTTTATTTAATAACTTTAAAAGCACATTATCATTAAAAGTAGATGGTTTTGGAGGCCCTCTTTGAATACACGAATCCCCGAAAGTATTTAACACTCAAATATATCCCTCTTGATCAAAGAAACGACTTAATAAAAGCATTAGGGTCGGAAATCGTTCATACACAATCTTTGGTGACGTTTCACCCAGTGGCAGAGGTCATCTTCCTGTCAAGGTCGCATAGCAGCTAGAGCATCTCGGAAGGCGCTCTAACTGCTTCACACTAGAGTGCGCCACTTGCTGTGCCTAGCAACGATGAAACTACAGAACCCGTAGCTGCATTCGATTGGCTCATACTAATGAGAACTAACTGAAGTGGAAGTCACTCCATGGACTTGCACGATAAACATGCTTCGAACCATGGAACAATGGAAGTGGCAAACGTGCCGATTGCTTTCAAATTTCGAAGAAACAAATGTTTTCGTGCTCTCATCACCATGGCAGAGTGAATTGTATTTCTTGGTTTGATATATATAGTGAACGTCGGCATTTATACCCATGCGTGTAACGAGGTAGCAGACGACATACATTTTGGGATTCCCTTGACCTTCCTCTATGACTGGTGATGGTTATCTCCCTTTTGTTATTAATGGATTTTTGATCCTAATGCTATTATAAAGTTGTCTATTCGATCAAGAGGGATATAATTGAACGTGAAATCATTTTGGAGATTCATGTACCCAAAGACTGCCTCCAAAACCCTCTACTTTTAATGGTAACGGGCTTTTAAAGTAATTAAAGAAACCGACCAATCCAAACTCCTGAGCCTGCTACATCGTAGCAGAGATGAAGCAGAGTGCAACGGAACGCATAGAATGCCTTCATGCATTCCACTCTTGACCGAAATGGAAAGGTCAACACCAGCCTAACGCCCACAAATCGCTTAGGTCATATGCTCTGAGATATGGTCTGAGAGCATTTGTAGTTCCCCAGTCCTTTTCCAGTCTCAGAATAATCTTCCTTCGCAGAGAAGACATCTCTGTTTCGATCTGACGGAATTCGATGAATTTCCGGACAATATCGACGGGGAAATTGAGAGGCGTAATTATTCATTTGATCTACATGTCGGAAAATGCAATAAAATGGCGGTTGACTGGGTCTTGTTGGATCGGGGGAGGCTCAGAAAGAGTGAGAACTGAGATGGACGCCATCGAGGTCGATGACCGTGAAGATCAGACAATACACAGGAAATAAACGTCTCCAAGAATATAATGACTACGAATGACATATTCCGATCCGATGAAATCAAACTTCAGAGCGCAAAGGAAAAGTTATGTAGCGCTATCATACTTAATACGGTCTCAAGAGTCTTTTTGTTCCCTTTCAAAGAGCGACATTGTTGAAAGTATTATCTTAAGGAATGTCATACGTCAATATCGTCCGCGCACTCCGGGGCTGATCTATCGGAAATGACGCTGCGGCTCGCTACAGCGAGAAGACCATTGGCTTCGTCACAGGATCTGAGTCTGCTGAGAACTGTCGAAAGCAATCCTAGATGAAACTCGGAATTAGAGATACCACAAAAGGCGAATTCATCTCGTTGCCGTTCCTGAACTTCTATTGTAATAAACAATAAAGTAAGAGTATGGCAAGGTGCTAGATTTTCTGTTGTAACTTGGGTAGCTTCGAACGCCGCACCCGCGAACTGCAAGTGACTGTAGCTCAAGCGCACGAACTACTCGGCCACAGAACATCAGCATATGGCGTTTCATAAAAGTTAGTTCAAGATTACTTTTTCACAAGGCTACCTGCTGCTTGCATACACAGTGAACTTGACAAAATCCTGAGTTCATCAAACTTCTCGCCGCTCCATCGGTTCATCCTTCAGATCTTTTAGAACTAGCCCTTGCATGCATCTGCGACCATGAGGCACCAACAAGAGTTCACGTGCAGAACACAAATAAAACTTCGAGAGCGACCTCTGCCTGTATGAACTTCTGACCCGAATTTTGAGGCATGTGCAACCCGTGGACTTCAACCAGTTCTGGATTTACAAGAGCTTTCGGTGAGGTTCCTTCCGGCAGTGCCTGCAAGAGTGCTCCTCCTGACCTACGACGGACTCGGCCCACGAATCCTCTTCGGGGCGTCACCGCCAGCGGATAAGGGCGGAATGCCTGGAATAGAAAGCGTCGCCATTAGGATAATTGGGAGGCATTTGCTTGAATTTCCCTCAGCTCCGGGTGCTGATAAATCAGGTATGCAGGGACTTGAAGGCAGATGCGATATCATTTTCTCCCTTGGAGCGGAGTCGCCTTCCTCTTGGCGACGTAGTGAGGTCCACAGCTTATCCAGCGTTTCTTCCAGTACTAGTCGTCAATTTTGCCCTAAATACACACACACACACATACACACACACATACACACACACACGTACACACACACATACACACACATATACACACACACACACTTCTCTTCTCTCCGTCCGAGTTTCATTTTATTCTGTTCCTCTTCAATTTCTTCTATATGTCGTCTTGTCGTTATTATTTGCTTCATTTTAAGATCAGTGTCGGAAAGATTTAAACTTGTATTAACCTCACTTCCTGCTCTAATGTGATTTCATTTGTCTTTGTTCTGTGCTTCTTTTTATAAATCAGTGTCGCAAAGATTGAATCACTCTGCACACACGTATTGTTCTAGCCTCTGATTTCATTTGCCTTTGAGTCTAAAAGTACATGGACATTTCGCATGCTGTTTTCAAACTAGCCAGTGTGAGAAGTATGTCTGTCAGAAAAGCGCTTTTGCTGTATGCTGTTAGTATGATTTTTCTTGTGTTTTTTTTTCTTTTTTGAAAGTGGTTAGTATGAGCTCTCTCTCTCTCTCTCTCTCTCTCTCTCTCTCTCTCTCTCTCTCTCTCTCTCTCTCTCTCTCTCCCAGATCCGCCCTAATTAGTATGCATAGGACCTTACAGGAAGTTGCGCATGTGCCTCCAAATGTATACTTCAAACTGTTTGATGCTCAAATTCTACCAATTTTGCTGTATGGAGCAGAGGTTTGGGGAGTTAATGAATGTGAGGTCACAGAGGGTGTACATTTGTATGGTATCAAGTTATTTTTGAATGTTGCATCTCGTACCCCTAATGTAATGATCTATGGCGATATGGGGCGTTTTCCATTGTACATCAATGCCACACTCAGAAGCATTAAGTACTGGTTAGGGATTTTGAAAATGGAAAATGAGAGATTACCTAAAAAGGTATATAGCATGATGTGTAGTCTACCACATTACACCTCGTGGGCTTCAATGATTAGAAAATTGCTGATCAAGTTTGGGTTTGAAAGTGTTTGGTTGAACCAGGCCACTGCAAATGACCGTGTTTTTTTTAAAGAACCTAAGAGAAAGAATGATCGCCCTTTTTCATACTCAGTGAATTAATAGATTGACAGGAAGGAATAGGTACTCCTTTTACAAAGAAATAAAACTAGAGTGTGTAGTCGAAAAATACCTAAGCAGTATTGATAAAAAGATATTCAGAGATATTTTTGTTCGCTTCAGGATGGGTATTACAGACTTGTACATTCACAAATTTAGATACAAGAAAGAATCATACGAAACACTGTGTCCGTTGTGTAGAGAAAAAGATGAAGATGAGTTACATTTCATGTTTGAGTGTCCTGCATTACAGGATTTAAGAGAGCGATACTTGCTGGTACACCTTGCTCAGTCTACTATAAATCCAATAAGAACTTTATTGAGTAACGACAGTGATATTGTGACTACGGTTACAATTGTATATTTATAAAGGGCTTTTCAATGCAGATCGTCATCCGAGAAGTTACCTGAATACAATGCTTTCTTTTTGGAGGATTAGAAAAAAACACCACTTGCAGTTGATAAGGCACAGATGTTCCACATGCCATATTTGGGTACTTATTGATTGTTCATTTTGTACTTGGAATGGGCCGGAGGCCTTCCCAATAAACTGTTTGTTCGTTGTTTGTTCTCTCTCTCTCTCTCTCTCGCTGTCTCTCTCTCTCTCTCTCTCTCTCTCTCTGTCGCTGCATCTCTCTCGCTGTCTCTCTCTCTCTCTCTCTCTCTTGGACCTGAAAAAGGCATTTGACCTAGTTGACTACGAAATTCTCCTTGATAAACTCTCGATGTACTTGAAAAATCCAACATCACTCTCCTTCTTCCGATCATACTTGACGCATAGAAGCCAATGTGTCTATGTCAACGGGTCATATTCCTCGAGACGATTCCTAAAGTCAGGGGTTCCACAAGGCTCAATTTTAGGTCCATTGCTCTTCAGCTTGTATATCAATGATCTACCATTGAGTATATCAAATGAAAGTATCAAATGCACTATGTTTGCAGATGACACCATTATCAGCGTAAGCGACAGAAGCATAAATTCCATCCAATGCACCCTGAACGTTACCCTTGATGATTTACAAAAATGGTGTTCATCAAATAGAATGGTCATAAATCCCTCAAAAACCAAGTTCATGATCCTAACTACAAGACAAACACGTCAACGACAATCCCTAACCATCAACCTTATGCTAGAAAATGAAATCATTGAGCAAGTTTCTCAACACAGAGTGCTAGGCATAATTGTTGATGAACAACTAACTTGGGAACAACATGTCAATTCCTTATGCAAAACTATTGCTAAGAACATTTTCCTTCTCTCCAAACTGAAACATTTTGTCACCACCGATGCATGCACAATGTTTTTTCACGCACACATAAATTCCCATATTAATTTTGCATCTGTTGTATGGGATGGCTCTATGGCAGTACACTTGAACAAGATTAAATCACTGTACAGACGAGCTGCCAAGCTTATCATTTCCGACTCAACATTGTCTACGGATGAAAAGATAAAAAATCTTGGCTTACTACCCTTCCAAAAACACCTCGTCCTCAATAAATGCATCCTTATGCACAAAATTGCTCATTCACAAGCACCAAAGTATCTTACTGATCTCTTCATTCGTCCCCAAACAAGCCATTCACTATCTCGCAGCACTTTTATTCTACCCCAACCTAGAGTAGATATTTTCAAAGGCAGTATTACATATTCAGGTATTATGATATGGAATACACTCCCATTGCACCTAAGGAACAATACTTCCATGAAGTCTTTTAAAGCATCCATACGTGATTATCTATTCAGATGATCTCACTGCTGTCGCCTGTACATATGACATGTATTGCTTGATCTTCAAGACTCACTGAGCTGACAGTTGTCAAAGGCATCTACTAAAATATTTGTCATTGTTGATCGTATTCTTCATGTACCTTACCAATTGTTGTACATGGATTAGCTACTGTGTATTTTGTGTCTTAATTATCAGTGTATTCAGTTCTTTATGAGCAAGGACAATTTGTAAGATAGGCAGAAATGCCTAAAATTTCATCCTTGATAAATAAAGAATCAATCAATCAATCAATCTCTCTGTCTCTCTCTCTCTTTGTCTCTCTCTCTGTCTCTCTCTCTCCATCCCCCAAACCCACCCCTCCTCCTTTCTTCTTTTTCATTCCTACTGCCTCTTCCGCTTTACGTAAAACACAACCTCGATGTTTTTACTCATTCCTTCTCTCTCTCTCTATCTCTCTGTCTCTCTCTGTCTCTCTCTCTGTCTCTCTGTCTCTCTCTCTCTCTCTCTCTCTCTCTCTCTCTCTCTCTCTCTATCTGTCTTGCTTGCTTGCTCGCTCGCTCGCTCACTCGCTCGCTCACTTGCTCGCTTTCTCTTCACTTCCCCATCCGTTTATTAATCGCGTCTACACCTTCCAATTTTCCTCATTCCTTCCTCTCACCCATTCCAAAAATTCCTTCCTCTCTCACTTTCCTTTGCTCCCTGCAATACTGAAAAAATCCTCGCTGGAATAAAAACTCATTTGAATCATTCGTTTATGAACATAATCTAATTCACTTTCTCGTGAGGAAATTGTCAGTGAGAGTGAAAACTGCAGAGTCTTACCCGACGACTATGGCAATTACAAGTTCTTCCCCAGAAGACTGTCAGCCAAACATTCCCGTGCTTTTGAAGTACGCACGCCATTCACAAAGGTTTATGCCTTGGAAGAAACAATATGTGATGAATGAAACTACCAAAAGAACTTTTTGGTATGTTCGCATCACGGGCTACCGTAGAGTGCTGAGGACGTGACATTTCGTTTTTTTCCTCGTTCCAGACTTTAACAAACCGTGATGCGAACATACCAAAAAGTTCTTTTGGTAGTTTCATTCATCACATATTGTTTCTTCCAAGGCATAAACCTTTGTGAATGGCGTGCGTACTTCAAAAGCACGGGAATGTTTGGCTGACAGTCTTCTGGGGAAGAACTTGTAATTGCCATAGTCGTCGGGTAAGACTCTGCAGTTTTCACTCTCACTGACAATTTCCTCACGAGAAAGTGAATTAGATTATGTTCATAAACGAATGATTCAAATGAGTTTTTATTCCAGCGAGGATTTTTTCAGTATTGCAGGGAGCAAAGGAAAGTGAGAGAGGAAGGAATTTTTGGAATGGGTGAGAGGAAGGAATGAGGAAAATTGGAAGGTGTAGACGCGATTAATAAACGGATGGGGAAGTGAAGAGAAAGCGAGCAAGTGAGCGAGCGAGTGAGCGAGCGAGCGAGCAAGCAAGCAAGACAGATAGAGAGAGAGAGAGAGAGAGAGAGAGAGAGAGAGAGAGAGAGACAGAGAGACAGAGAGAGAGACAGAGAGAGACAGAGAGATAGAGAGAGAGAGAAGGAATGAGTAAAAACATCGAGGTTGTGTTTTACGTAAAGCGGAAGAGGCAGTAGGAATGAAAAAGAAGAAAGGAGGAGGGGTGGGTTTGGGGGATGGAGAGAGAGAGACAGAGAGAGAGACAAAGAGAGAGAGAGACAGAGAGATTGATTGATTGATTGATTCTTTATTTATCAAGGATGAAATTTTAGGCATTTCTGCCTATCTTACAAATTGTCCTTGCTCATAAAGAACTGAATACACTGATAATTAAGACACAAAATACACAGTAGCTAATCCATGTACAACAATTGGTAAGGTACATGAAGAATACGATCAACAATGACAAATATTTTAGTAGATGCCTTTGACAACTGTCAGCTCAGTGAGTCTTGAAGATCAAGCAATACATGTCATATGTACAGGCGACAGCAGTGAGATCATCTGAATAGATAATCACGTATGGATGCTTTAAAAGACTTCATGGAAGTATTGTTCCTTAGGTGCAATGGGAGTGTATTCCATATCATAATACCTGAATATGTAATACTGCCTTTGAAAATATCTACTCTAGGTTGGGGTAGAATAAAAGTGCTGCGAGATAGTGAATGGCTTGTTTGGGG
Source organism: Theodoxus fluviatilis (assembly GCA_034096865.1). Taxonomy (NCBI): domain Eukaryota; kingdom Metazoa; phylum Mollusca; class Gastropoda; order Cycloneritida; family Neritidae; genus Theodoxus; species Theodoxus fluviatilis. The sequence goes on from JAWQFJ010000930.1 coordinate 86,437, forward strand.
ACGAATGAAGAGATCAGTAAGATACTTTGGTGCTTGTGAATGAGCAATTTTGTGCATAAGGATGCATTTATTGAGGACGAGGTGTTTTTGGAAGGGTAGTAAGCCAAGATTTTTTATCTTTTCATCCGTAGACAATGTTGAGTCGGAAATGATAAGCTTGGCAGCTCGTCTGTACAGTGATTTAATCTTGTTCAAGTGTACTGCCATAGAGCCATCCCATACAACAGATGCAAAATTAATATGGGAATTTATGTGTGCGTGAAAAAACATTGTGCATGCATCGGTGGTGACAAAATGTTTCAGTTTGGAGAGAAGGAAAATGTTCTTAGCAATAGTTTTGCATAAGGAATTGACATGTTGTTCCCAAGTTAGTTGTTCATCAACAATTATGCCTAGCACTCTGTGTTGAGAAACTTGCTCAATGATTTCATTTTCTAGCATAAGGTTGATGGTTAGGGATTGTCGTTGACGTGTTTGTCTTGTAGTTAGGATCATGAACTTGGTTTTTGAGGGATTTATGACCATTCTATTTGATGAACACCATTTTTGTAAATCATCAAGGGTAACGTTCAGGGTGCATTGGATGGAATTTATGCTTCTGTCGCTTACGCTGATAATGGTGTCATCTGCAAACATAGTGCATTTGATACTTTCATTTGATATACTCAATGGTAGATCATTGATATACAAGCTGAAGAGCAATGGACCTAAAATTGAGCCTTGTGGAACCCCTGACTTTAGGAATCGTCTCGAGGAATATGACCCGTTGACATAGACACATTGGCTTCTATGCGTCAAGTATGATCGGAAGAAGGAGAGTGATGTTGGATTTTTCAAGTACATCGAGAGTTTATCAAGGAGAATTTCGTAGTCAACTAGGTCAAATGCCTTTTTCAGGTCCAAGAGAGAGAGAGAGAGAGAGAGACAGCGAGAGAGATGCAGCGACAGAGAGAGAGAGAGAGAGAGAGAGAGAGACAGCGAGAGAGAGAGAGAGAGAGAACGAACAACGAACAAACAGTTTATTGGGAAGGCCTCCGGCCCATTCCAAGTACAAAATGAACAATCAATAAGTACCCAAATATGGCATGTGGAACATCTGTGCCTTATCAACTGCAAGTGGTGTTTTTTTCTAATCCTCCAAAAAGAAAGCATTGTATTCAGGTAACTTCTCGGATGACGATCTGCATTGAAAAGCCCTTTATAAATATACAATTGTAACCGTAGTCACAATATCACTGTCGTTACTCAATAAAGTTCTTATTGGATTTATAGTAGACTGAGCAAGGTGTACCAGCAAGTATCGCTCTCTTAAATCCTGTAATGCAGGACACTCAAACATGAAATGTAACTCATCTTCATCTTTTTCTCTACACAACGGACACAGTGTTTCGTATGATTCTTTCTTGTATCTAAATTTGTGAATGTACAAGTCTGTAATACCCATCCTGAAGCGAACAAAAATATCTCTGAATATCTTTTTATCAATACTGCTTAGGTATTTTTCGACTACACACTCTAGTTTTATTTCTTTGTAAAAGGAGTACCTATTCCTTCCTGTCAATCTATTAATTCACTGAGTATGAAAAAGGGCGATCATTCTTTCTCTTAGGTTCTTTAAAAAAAACACGGTCATTTGCAGTGGCCTGGTTCAACCAAACACTTTCAAACCCAAACTTGATCAGCAATTTTCTAATCATTGAAGCCCACGAGGTGTAATGTGGTAGACTACACATCATGCTATATACCTTTTTAGGTAATCTCTCATTTTCCATTTTCAAAATCCCTAACCAGTACTTAATGCTTCTGAGTGTGGCATTGATGTACAATGGAAAACGCCCCATATCGCCATAGATCATTACATTAGGGGTACGAGATGCAACATTCAAAAATAACTTGATACCATACAAATGTACACCCTCTGTGACCTCACATTCATTAACTCCCCAAACCTCTGCTCCATACAGCAAAATTGGTAGAATTTGAGTATCAAACAGTTTGAAGTACACATTTGGAGGCACATGCGCAACTTTTCGTAAGGTCCTATGCATACTAATTAGGGCGGATCTGGGAGAGAGAGAGAGAGAGAGAGAGAGAGAGAGAGAGAGAGAGAGAGAGAGAGAGAGAGAGAGAGAGAGCTCATACTAACCACTTTCAAAAAAGAAAAAAAAACACAAGAAAAATCATACTAACAGCATACAGCAAAAGCGCTTTTCTGACAGACATACTTCTCACACTGGCTAGTTTGAAAACAGCATGCGAAATGTCCATGTACTTTTAGACTCAAAGGCAAATGAAATCAGAGGCTAGAACAATACGTGTGTGCAGAGTGATTCAATCTTTGCGACACTGATTTATAAAAAGAAGCACAGAACAAAGACAAATGAAATCACATTAGAGCAGGAAGTGAGGTTAATACAAGTTTAAATCTTTCCGACACTGATCTTAAAATGAAGCAAATAATAACGACAAGACGACATATAGAAGAAATTGAAGAGGAACAGAATAAAATGAAACTCGGACGGAGAGAAGAGAAGTGTGTGTGTGTGTATATGTGTGTGTATGTGTGTGTGTACGTGTGTGTGTGTATGTGTGTGTGTATGTGTGTGTGTGTGTATTTAGGGCAAAATTGACGACTAGTACTGGAAGAAACGCTGGATAAGCTGTGGACCTCACTACGTCGCCAAGAGGAAGGCGACTCCGCTCCAAGGGAGAAAATGATATCGCATCTGCCTTCAAGTCCCTGCATACCTGATTTATCAGCACCCGGAGCTGAGGGAAATTCAAGCAACTGCCTCCCAATTATCCTAATGGCGACGCTTTCTATTCCAGGCATTCCGCCCTTATCCGCTGGCGGTGACGCCCCGAAGAGGATTCGTGGGCCGAGTCCGTCGTAGGTCAGGAGGAGCACTCTTGCAGGCACTGCCGGAAGGAACCTCACCGAAAGCTCTTGTAAATCCAGAACTGGTTGAAGTCCACGGGTTGCACATGCCTCAAAATTCGGGTCAGAAGTTCATACAGGCAGAGGTCGCTCTCGAAGTTTTATTTGTGTTCTGCACGTGAACTCTTGTTGGTGCCTCATGGTCGCAGATGCATGCAAGGGCTAGTTCTAAAAGATCTGAAGGATGAACCGATGGAGCGGCGAGAAGTTTGATGAACTCAGGATTTTGTCAAGTTCACTGTGTATGCAAGCAGCAGGTAGCCTTGTGAAAAAGTAATCTTGAACTAACTTTTATGAAACGCCATATATGCTGATGTTCTGTGGCCGAGTAGTTCGTGCGCTTGAGCTACAGTCACTTGCAGTTCGCGGGTGCGGCGTTCGAAGCTACCCAAGTTACAACAGAAAATCTAGCACCTTGCCATACTCTTACTTTATTGTTTATTACAATAGAAGTTCAGGAACGGCAACGAGATGAATTCGCCTTTTGTGGTATCTCTAATTCCGAGTTTCATCTAGGATTGCTTTCGACAGTTCTCAGCAGACTCAGATCCTGTGACGAAGCCAATGGTCTTCTCGCTGTAGCGAGCCGCAGCGTCATTTCCGATAGATCAGCCCCGGAGTGCGCGGACGATATTGACGTATGACATTCCTTAAGATAATACTTTCAACAATGTCGCTCTTTGAAAGGGAACAAAAAGACTCTTGAGACCGTATTAAGTATGATAGCGCTACATAACTTTTCCTTTGCGCTCTGAAGTTTGATTTCATCGGATCGGAATATGTCATTCGTAGTCATTATATTCTTGGAGACGTTTATTTCCTGTGTATTGTCTGATCTTCACGGTCATCGACCTCGATGGCGTCCATCTCAGTTCTCACTCTTTCTGAGCCTCCCCCGATCCAACAAGACCCAGTCAACCGCCATTTTATTGCATTTTCCGACATGTAGATCAAATGAATAATTACGCCTCTCAATTTCCCCGTCGATATTGTCCGGAAATTCATCGAATTCCGTCAGATCGAAACAGAGATGTCTTCTCTGCGAAGGAAGATTATTCTGAGACTGGAAAAGGACTGGGGAACTACAAATGCTCTCAGACCATATCTCAGAGCATATGACCTAAGCGATTTGTGGGCGTTAGGCTGGTGTTGACCTTTCCATTTCGGTCAAGAGTGGAATGCATGAAGGCATTCTATGCGTTCCGTTGCACTCTGCTTCATCTCTGCTACGATGTAGCAGGCTCAGGAGTTTGGATTGGTCGGTTTCTTTAATTACTTTAAAAGCCCGTTACCATTAAAAGTAGAGGGTTTTGGAGGCAGTCTTTGGGTACATGAATCTCCAAAATGATTTCACGTTCAATTATATCCCTCTTGATCGAATAGACAACTTTATAATAGCATTAGGATCAAAAATCCATTAATAACAAAAGGGAGATAACCATCACCAGTCATAGAGGAAGGTCAAGGGAATCCCAAAATGTATGTCGTCTGCTACCTCGTTACACGCATGGGTATAAATGCCGACGTTCACTATATATATCAAACCAAGAAATACAATTCACTCTGCCATGGTGATGAGAGCACGAAAACATTTGTTTCTTCGAAATTTGAAAGCAATCGGCACGTTTGCCACTTCCATTGTTCCATGGTTCGAAGCATGTTTATCGTGCAAGTCCATGGAGTGACTTCCACTTCAGTTAGTTCTCATTAGTATGAGCCAATCGAATGCAGCTACGGGTTCTGTAGTTTCATCGTTGCTAGGCACAGCAAGTGGCGCACTCTAGTGTGAAGCAGTTAGAGCGCCTTCCGAGATGCTCTAGCTGCTATGCGACCTTGACAGGAAGATGACCTCTGCCACTGGGTGAAACGTCACCAAAGATTGTGTATGAACGATTTCCGACCCTAATGCTTTTATTAAGTCGTTTCTTTGATCAAGAGGGATATATTTGAGTGTTAAATACTTTCGGGGATTCGTGTATTCAAAGAGGGCCTCCAAAACCATCTACTTTTAATGATAATGTGCTTTTAAAGTTATTAAATAAAACCAACCAATCAAAACTCTTGAGGCTGCTACACCGTAGCAGAGATGAAGCAGAGTGCAACAGAACACAGGGATAGGTACAGTGCACCTTCCAGTGAAGTGGAGATAGCGAGCGGGGAGCGCGACGTTTCCTACACGCGACGTTTCGTACACGCGACGTTTCGTACACAAAAAGACGTTTCGTACACAAAAAGACGTTTCGTACACAAAAAGACGTTTCGTACACAAAAAGACGTTTCGTGCACAAAAACGACGTTTCGTGCACACAACAGGGTGCGTTTCCCACACCATCTAATTAAAAGACGAGTGAGACATAAATTGCTTTTCCCCCCTAGTGCTTCGCAAAGTTTCGTGGATGTCTATGAAGTGCGACGTGAATTAAAAAAAAATTAACTTAAAAGTTGACATGCAGTCGCCGTATAGTTTATTACAGAATCAACTCAAGTTTATTGCGAGTTCGCATTAGTGCAGCTTTATCTCGTTTTGACAGAAACAGAGAATAAGTTAGAAATAAACATCCACACATCCGCTACTTTTAAAAAGAATAGTGGATGTCTATCATTTGCGGCGTCAGCAGTGTTACATTTGACATAGTAGCGAACGGCTTGCGATGTACGGTAAGCTCATTCTGAACACAGAGATATACCCTGCGTTCCGTTGCACTCTGCTTCATCTCTGCTACGGTGTAGCAGCCTCAAGAGTTTTGATTGGTTGGTTTTATTTAATAACTTTTAAAGCACATTATCATTAAAAGTATAGGGTTTTGGAGGGCCCTCTTTGAATACACGAATCCCCAATATTATTTTACACTCACATTTATCACTCTTGATCGAAGAAACGACTAAATAAAAGTATTAGGGTCGAAAATCATTCATACACAATCTTTGGTGACGTTTCAGCCAGTGGCAGAGGTCAACTTCCTGTCAAGGTCGCGCAGCAGCTCGAGCGTCTCAGAAGGAGCTCTAACTGCTTCACACTAGAGTGCGCCACCTGCTGTGCCTAGCAACAATGAAGCTACAGAACTCATAGCCGCATTTGATTGGCTCATACTAAACAGAACTAATTGGAAGTCAATCTACGGACTTGCACGGTAAACATGCTTCAAACCATGGAGTTTACATACCATGGAAGTGGCAAACGTGCCGATTGCTGTCAAATTTCGAAGAAATAAATGTTTTCGTGCTCTCATCACCGTTGCAGAGTGGATTGTATGTCTTGGTTTGATAGTTGTAGTAAACGTCGGCATTTATACCCATGAGTGTAACGATTTAGCAGACGACACACATGTTTGGATACCCTTGACCTTCCTCTATGACTGGTGATGGTTACCTCCCTTTTGTTATTAATGGATTTTCGACCCTAATGCTTTTATGAAGTTGTCTATTTGATCAAGAGGGATAGAATTGAATGTGAAATCATTTTAGGGATTCATGTATCCAAAGAGGGCCTCCAAAACCCTCTACTTTTAATGGTAACGTGCTTTTAAAGTGATTAAAGAAACCGACCAATCGAAACTCGTGACCCTGCTACACTGTAGCAGAGATGAAGCAGAGTCAACGGAACGCAGGGATAGTATCTCTGACACAGGTTGGTCACGTGACTTCGGCTCCACATTCCAATGATTTTACCAATCAAAATTCAACATGATCAAAAGACCATTGAGAGTAAAAAGAGACGATTCTATTTCACTCCAATTATTTATCCCGATAGATAAACACAAATTTGGTGTTCTAATAAAACTAATCTATGAGATTTTCAGAAAATCATTTGAGAACTACTTTTAACGCAAACGTCGTCTATAAGGTTGCAAACTGCCTTGAGCACGTGCGATTGTGTATATAGTAATACACGCAATCTTTGGACCTACTATAAACGCAGCAAAAAGGATTCCTATGGCTCCGGGCTGGTTTCGTGAATCTATGGTTATACTCTCGCAAGTAAATGCTTTCTGGCCGGAACCTGTGGTCTAACTGCCTTCACACTGTTTGACGAGCTCCTGGAGTCCACACTTCGATCATTCGTGTATCGACTGATTTTACTCACTGTTGTCTGTGTTGAACGTTGATCGAGTGGAAGTTTCTTCTGTAGGAATCCGTCCGATTCTGAAGTTCGATATCATCGGAGAGCTCAGAAGCAGTTTTTCTAAGTTTAATCCTTCTAAGCATACATTAAATTAATGATTCCTCATCAGTAAAAGCAATCAGCGGGTTTCTGTGTGTATCGGTCCAAAAGAGTATGCAGACGGGATTGGTTGCCTTACTCGCTCAATGAAGTATAATTGTTGCTGGTGTATTCAAAGTCCTTATTATTAGTAGAGTTCACAATATTACACTCTTGTGATTCGAATTTTACCGCATACAAGTTTTTCATTAATGGGAAATCGATGTTTAGGAAATGAATTCACGAAAAGATGACTGCCAGTATCGAGTGTATCACAACAAGCGGAGGAATACACTCAACGATGTGGTATGCCATTCAGCGTGGCTGAGACTCAGTGTTCAGAATGGTGGTATGCATGTTATGGAAGAATTAAGGCTATCACGTGACCAACCTGTTGCTGAGACTATATTCACTATAGTCTCAGCCACGCTGAATGCGGTATGCTTACTGGCGGGAGTGTTGTCCGCCACGGACA
>JAWQFJ010000930.1:99050-107184 GCA_034096865.1 Theodoxus fluviatilis
CGCCTAACCTCATTCAGTCATTTCGAGATATCGGTTAAATATAGTGAGAGGGGTTATGTATACCAGTTTTGAGATTTTGATAGATTTGGAACCTCCAACCATTTGTTTATACCATAACTTCCCGTATTGGGGAAATTCTGTTATTTTCGTTGCTTAGTCTGCAAAAATCGGAATTCACCCCACCGAAACAGGAGTGGAAATTTCGTCGACAAATCACTGCATCGTCTGCACATGAGTGATAAAAACCCAAACAGATTAGCCACGTGTTACGTTGTCACTTAGTACATTCTAACAGCCCAACTTTTCTGAGTTTTCCCAGTGGTAGCGGTCCAGCTGGTCAGCCGGTATGTCCAATTCAAAATAGCATTCACGATGACAACACTACATTGCTTTAAAAAGTAGCCTATATTTTAAAGTCCTTTTTCTCAGACCATCTTAACAGTGGGTACAAGTCTTCAGTAGTTCACATCTTGGTCATAATTCCTCCTGTTTTCAAGGCTCTTGAGTCATTGAAAAGAGAAATGTCTCCATTTCACGACCATGCTTATAGGTCTGAATTTCCTCAAGGTAACATCCGTCTCCTTTTGTGATATAGGGTCATAATTAGAGTTCTCAAATACACACACGACCTATTCTGCAGTCATTCGTAAATCCATTTCCTTCGTCTTCACCTTTTCATTACTCCTGCAAGACATTCACAGATGCAGCAGCAGCAATGACATTATCGTCGCTGAGCGACACCATTGCTATGCAGAAGACAACTCCAGTGATGACCCGAGTAACCATATATGGTGATGGGTGGAGTTATTTGATTTGTTTCACAAAAATAAGTTTCATCGTGCTCGAACACCTCAGCTGAAACAAACAAACAAATAAACAAACAAACAACAAATATGGTTTAGGTAAAAAGAAATAGCATGCTTTTGTTTTGCCTTGTACGACGGCCTCAGTCAAACAGCAGCTTGAGAAAATGCTGACTGAATTTACTTTTGAAACACGTTTTCCTTGTTGTATTTCTTTTTTAAGTGTACTTGGTTATTTTACACCCCAGAGCATAGTAGTGCGAGCATAAATAACGTTCTATCACAAATCTTCAGACTCAACTGAACACCCATCGTCTTGATAGCACTTCCTGAATACAGAAGACATTTTTTTTTCAAGAAACTTTCCTGAGAACGCACGGTACTCCACTTGAGGTAAACAGTTCGATTTACGTTGTTGACAACAACGATCAGGGAGATCTAAGTATTGAAAGTCAGAGAAGGATGGAGAAACTGAGTCATTTGCCAGTAGGGGGAATCAGGACTTGAAGGAAGAGGGCGGGAAGTGGGCGTGGGAGGTGGATGCTGCACTCCGTATGGCAGACTTTTGCAACTACACTCACGCGTGCTAAGCGTGTGCCACTACAGTCTGACCTTAATCTGTCTCCCTGGAATATGAAGTCGGAACTTGAAACAGATAACAACTCGCATATTTCTCTTTGATGTTATTAAAAGCTATAGTTTCATTCATTCACACCGTACCTCGAGTGACGCAGGTCGTTTCTTAACAAACTTCAGTATAGTTTGCATAAATCTGGCCAAGAGGAGGCGGAGTCGATCAGATATATAAGCAGGTACGGGTCACACAGTCAAAAGTTTCACCTAGCTTTGACCCTCCTGTATGGCTGCCCATACTCAGTTAGAAATTTAGAATGATATCGAGCAAAGCAATAGAAAACTCCACATCTCTTTTGCTGTGCAGTCTATACCTCATAACCACTTTTGCGACAGCCAACAGACCGATACCACTGTATTATTTTAGGGTGTTATTATCTTACCTCCTCTATAACAATTTCTCCTACTCTCATTAGTTGACATATATTATCATTTTGTCAAATCCTCATTTACACGGACAGTTATCTTCATATCTTCATATCCCAGCTTCTATTGGCCTCTATATGCGCCTACTCTCTGAACACAACGTTTCCGGCCACCATCGTAGGTAACACTGCCATGATTACAGCGCTTTCGATCAAGGAGTCTTCTTCTAAATAAACAATTCCCTCGTGTCAAATGCGCGCCACAGACCTAAAAACAAAACAGCCGTTACATCACCACTGCTCACGCGCTTTATAGTCCCTGTCAGCATCCTTGCAAAATTTCACCAACGTCATTCCATGTACAACTATAGAGAGCACTTTGAACGCGAACCTCCACCAAGGAAACCCCGACTACTCTTCCATGGCCTGTATGACTAATTCAGGCAGGTTTTTTTGAAAGCCAGGCATGACGTTAAGAAGTTTAGTTCACTTTAGCGCCGTGCAAGCTGGCAGCCTGTGAGTGAGGAACGCGTACCGGCGTCATCAATAGTTTGAGGTTATCAACTTCATGATGCGCAATAAAATCTCTCTTTATGCTTTCAGTTCCCAAACTACATGTCAAACCATCTCCAAATGTTAACGGATTCTTCCTTGAGTAAAAACCTAATCTTTCCCTAAATTTGATCAGAATCCGTCTTGAACTTTTCGAGTTTTTCAAGTTATTATGCTGAATAACTAACAAGCTGGGGGTAATAGTAACCTCCTTGGCGAAGGCAACAATGACTAGCATGTTACAATACGCAAATGCCCAGTTAAAATCACCAGGGCCCGTATCCAGAACGGCGAATTATCTTTTTAAAACTCGATTTATCCCCTAACCCCGGGTTATCTTGATCAGTTAGATAAGGTACGCTCGTCAGAGGATCCTAGGTTGCGCTTTGCTATATATACTGGTTTCCAGCCAAGAAAGAGCGGAACAGACAGTTGGAATCGTCTGAGTTTAGAGATAAATCGGGGTTAAAATAACTCGCCGTTCTGGATACGGGCCCAGCACGTTGATCACAACCCAATGACTTTCTCGACTCTTCCGTTTTTCCCGACAAAAGTTCGCTTTACCTCTAGTAGTTTGACTCCACATTGCTCGCCTTCGAGGTGACGCATCTGGGTCCACTGTAGGACAAGACGACCAAGGTCAAAGGTCAGACACGGGACTGAAAAGGACCAGAGGGATCCAGAGATAGCCGCATTGTTTGAAGAACGCAACCCCACCTACAACCGCCAGCTCCGGACGCTGGACGTTCAGGCCCGGGGACCTGACAGGAGGTTTCCCAAGCGAACCGTTTCTACCCCAACGGAACCGCCAGGCTAAAAGGGGAGTATGTACGCCTCCCGGCTGAAATCCCACCAACAATTCTTCCCGCCGGATGCTTGCACTCGGACCCACGAGGCGCGGTCACCGCACAATACAGGGCGTGGGTGTTGGAGTCTTGTTACGGCTTTGGGCTGAGTGAGCAGTGAACGTGGGTCAAAGCGATCGATTGGTGGGTCATTGTGGGGGTTTTGTCCACGACTACAAGGCGATCTAACCAGCAGGCGCTTTCTTGCCCTTTTAACCTACGACACTTTCGCCTGGTCCGGAGATAGCGGGATTGCTATTGTTTCCAACTCCATCTTCTTCCTCCCTCGTGTTCCCCTCCCCGTGGAGAGAAGAAGTGTACAGGGCTGGGTGCCGAAGGCTCGTCCTGCTCAGTAATGAGGGGACCTCGCGGGAGGCGAGTCCCACATTGGCGTCTCCTAGAGGGAGGTAACCTTCGGCAATCTTCGGGCGTTTCCGGTCGACGTCTCGCACACTGTCGCGCCGGAAGTTGCCGAGCCATTATGAATGAAGTGGCTACGTCATGGCATCGGTAAAGCCATCTAATGCCAAGACGTGACGTCGTAGTAATTATTTCTGGGTGCCTGGGTATAATGAGACTAAAAGAAGAAAGGTGACAAGTTTAAATCACAGTGTTCGTCTTAAGCGAGAACAGACGGTATTAATTAAGTTTCAGTCAGCTATTTTTGAAAAACCCAACCGGACACCCCCCCCCCCCCCAATACACACACACACACACACACACACACACACACACACACACACACAAACACACACACACACACACACACACACACGCACACGCAGACACGCAGAATCTGGCTGATTGACAACATACAGTTAAGTTATTAACTTCACAATGACGATAGAATAATTGTTGTCGTGGATTGACTATTTCGTGTGTGTGTGTGTGTGTGCGTGCGTGTGTGTGTGTGTGTGTGTGTGTGTGTGTGTGTGTGTGTGTTTGTGTGTGTGCGTGCGTTCATGCGTGCGTGTTTGCGTGTAGAAAGCAGGGAATGTCTATGCGATTCACATGTCGAGATTACAGTTCGTTGCAAGTCTCATTAACGTCTAAGGCCGCTGAAAGTAGGGCTTGCTTTGTAAAGAGACGAGTGAATTAAATGGGAAATGACGTTGTGAGAGAAGGAGACAAGATTGAGTGCGATAGAGATTGATTGCTGACATTGCCAGACCAGTGGAGATTTATCGTATTTCATTCAGAAAACGTCTCGACAGATCTCGTTTCGCTGCATTACACTTAGTGCTGCTTTCGGATCATATCACACTAACCAAAAAGGACCATGGAAAATCATAATAGCAACTAAAAGTCAATTTCTAGTTAACAGACCCACAATGCTCTACATGTATATGTATGTCAACTGCAACGCCAAACATTGACATGGGTTTCAATACAACTCCTAGGAAGCAATATAGGGCCATAGGATTTACTTCCTCTCAACTATTTTCCTGGGGGCGAAAGTATGATAATTTTTCGTGGAATTGGTTGTATGTATATGTTTGTCTAAATAAAAGGTTTTAAAAACTGTTAATGGAGTTTCAAGGAATGTTTAGAGAGTTGCAATCTTGATCATTTTAAACGTTCGATCACGTACCCAAGTGCATACTTTAGAAACGACAACAACAATGAGGTTAGTAATGTGACGTTCAATTCAATTCAATTTAATTAAATTCGGTTCAGTTATCTTAAGGATATAAATAGTAAATTTCCATCATCTACTGGCCCTCAAAATAAAAACACTGTGACAATTTAATACGAATTAAAAACACACACACTCTCTCTCTCTCTCTCTCTCTCTCTCTCTCTCTCTCTCTCTCTCTCCCCCCCCCCCCCCCCCCCCCCCTTTGTGGGTTGGGAGTTTCGAATTGACCCACCGCGACTCCCTACGCGATTCGTAAGAGGCAAATGAATAGGGACCTCGAGGCTTCATTTGCGGCTTCATTTGCGGTTATTCAACTACTCCAGTAATTTTTGTGCTAAATGGCCTTACATAGCCTACAAAGGCTGATAGGCCGTAAAACACCATCCCCCCCCCTCCCCCTCTGTCTCTCTGTCCCTCTTTCTGTGTGTGTCTGTCTCTCTCTGTGTCTCTGTGTCTCTCTGTCTCTCTCTCTGTCTCTCTCTCTCTCTCTCACTCTCTCTCTCTCTCCGTCTCTCTGTCTTTCTCTGTTTCTCTATCTCTCTCTGTCTTTCTCTCTGTCTTTCTCTGTCTTTCTCTGTCTTTCTGTCTTTCTCTGTCTTTCTCTCTGTCTTTCTCTCTGTCTCTCTGTCTCTCTCTCTCTGTCTCTCTCTCTCTCTCTCTCTCTCTCTCGCGCGCGCGCGCGCGCTCGCTCGCTCTACCTTTCTCCCGCAATCTATCATTCCATCGCGTCTTCTCTCACCTCCCACCCCCCTGTCAATTCACAACAGTGTTGATGACGAGAGTGACAACAATATCATGCTGATAATGGCAATGCTGATTACGCTGGCGACGATGAAAAGAGTCAGCGAAGACGGTTAGGAATGACGATGATGATGATGATGACGACGATGATGATGATTACGACGACGACGACGACGACGATGATTACGATTACGACGATAACTATGATGACGATAATTATGATGATGACGGTTACAACGACGACGACGACAATAGTGATGACGACGAAGTCAATGATGATGATGACGACGACGACAATGATGATGACGACGACGACGACGGTGATGGTGATGGTGATGGTAATGGTGATGATGATGGCGACAAAGACAATGATGGTGACGATGGCAACCACAGCAAAGATAGCAATACGACAGCGATGAGGATGTAATATATAATTTAGTACCAGCATATAGCAGCAATGTTGGTTTGTGTTTACCGCTTTGGACTTAATCTCCGCGACGGTCAATTGTGTTCAGGAATTACTTCAGTGAAACACAAAGAAAAGTGTGAAGCCTATGCACGAGCATCGCTGTCGACGACGGTGGGCAATTCTGCCTTCCCTGAACCAAGAGTTCATCTGCACCACGACATAACAATGAATGGCATACAAGTTGTATTCACCGAGCGGTCTTCATAGCTTTTATCCCTCCAGGTTTACTGGAGGTCCTACAGACTTTATCCCTCCAGGTTTACTGGAGGTCCTACAGACTTTATCCCTCCAGGTTTACTGGAGGTCCTACAGACTTTATCCCTCCAGGTTTACTGGAGGTCCTACAGACTTTATCCCTCCAGGTTTACTGGAGGTCCTACAGACTTTATCCCTCCAGGTTTACTGGAGGTCCTACAGACTTTATCTGTCTGTGTGTGTGTGTGTGTCTGTCTGTCTGTCCCGTCTCCACGGCTTATATCTCAAAAACTACTGGACGGATTTCCTTGAGATTTTGCACACTAACTGGAAGTTAGGTCCGATTGAATGTATCAAATTTTCAGAATCGAGGCTTGAAGAGAAAGTGGTTTTCTAAGGTCGTATTCTCGAAATTACCGGTCGAAAAATTATTGAAATGACATTTGACGGCAAAGCCAAATTTGACGTCATTAATAGCATGACGTCATTTGCATGTACGATCTGAAATTCAGTCCCACTTAGAAGCTTTCTGTCTCAACATTTCAATTGACGTAACAGCAGAAATTATGGGTATCTTTTTAGATTGACGTCATTTAGAGTTTCGGGGAACCCATGCGAGAATGAATAATTTCCAGAACGTTGGTGAAGGAGACAGAAGGATTTTTTACGATGCGGGTCGTTTCGTTTCGAAAATGTAACCCTTGAACAGCATTAATTTATCAAATCTGGGTACTACTATTGACCGCAATACCCACAAATATACCGCAATACCACCAAATATGCAACTCGTACTTGCGTCAAATCGCCGTAGTTTGATGTTTACTTAGCCCGCTGAACGCTGCCAAGACTGATCTAATGCGATCGCCGTAGTTTGACTGTTTCCGAGAGTTACGTCCCTTCGTGATGCGGTCGCTTCTGTGTATCGGTCCGAAAGTTTAGTTGAATTTGTATGGTTTTTGGCGACCCATGTGTCTCAAAATTGAGTAGAAGTATTTTGAGCGTATTAGGATATCGAAACATCGCATCAGTTTCAATGTTGTTTTCTGGCCAAACATAGTATAGGCCTACTATGATCATTGAATGACCACCTATCAGATCTAAACTCGTTGTCTTCATTTGCCTGTCGGATAAGTCTTGGCAGTTTAAACACTAGAGCAGTCATCAGTTTATTGTCAATTTGAGAGACTCACTGGCTCATAAAATAGGTAGCTAGAGCATAATCGCTCCAAGCATTGATTTCGCCTGCCAGCCAACCAAAACAAGGGACGCAACTCTAAATCTCGTCTTGCTTAAAATCGCGGAGTGACGCTTCTTTATGTCTATGTAACGTATGTTCTTTGGACGAAGCAAACATCAAACTACGGCGATTTGACGCAAGTACGAGTTGCATATTTGGTGGTATTGCGGTATATTTGTGGGTATTGCGGGGTATTGCGGGGTATTGCGGTCAATAGTAGTACCGTCAAAGATGTATGTTGAATGCATCAATAGTTCTCTCGAGAGGTTGCGGGTTCGAACCCGTTCTTTTTTTGTTGTTGTGCCAAAACCTGGAGGTTCAGCGCCAGCGGTTTTTATCTGTGTGTGTGTGTGTGTGTGTGTGTGTCTGTCTGTCCCGTCTCCACGGCTTATATCTCAAAAACTACTGGACGGATTTCCTTGAGATTTTGCACACTAACTGGAAGTTAGGTCCGATTGAATGTATCAAATTTTCAGAATCGAGGCTTGAAGAGAAAGTGGTTTTCTAAGGTCGTATTCTCGAAATTACCGGTCGAAAAATTATTGAAATGACATTTGACGGCAAAGCCAAATTTGACGTCATTAATAGCATGACGTCATTTGCATGTACGATCTGAAATTCAGTCCCACTTAGAAGCTTTCTGTCTCAACATTTC
>JAWQFJ010000931.1:0-32500 GCA_034096865.1 Theodoxus fluviatilis
TGATAGCTACCAAATAAAGTATATCTTATAACACACAGCCAGTGCACGAGTCAGTATGGAAGTGATGAACAAGGAATATGCCGACACTCACAAGACTCAACTATTAATAGCTTCGGTAAAACTCTTGTTGACTTTTGCAGAGTGCACCGGATGTTCATCGCAAATGGAAATGTGCATGGTGATACAGAAGGAAATTTGGGGAGGGGCCGCTATTGCGGAGGGCCGCTATTGCGGGGGGGGGGGGGGGGGGGTGGTGCAGGATATTTTGGGAAAATTTCTTAAGGCCATTTTGATTCTTTTGTCCTTAAACGCCAAATAATTATAAAATTTTTGTTACTTTATTTTTTTAAACAAACATTTTTGTAGCCCATTTTGAATCTTTTGTCCCAAAACGCCAAAACAAAAATTGTATGGTTTTTTAGGCGTTTCAGGAGAGTGAAAATGGTCAGAATCTGCCGGTAGGTTCCGTAGCCGTAGTTCTTATCAATAACGGGTGAAGCTTTATATTCTAACTCCATCCCACGTTTCACTCTCAACGGGTGGTCCCTACGCCCTAACTCCAGCGCCCGACGCTGATGTTGGACACAAACGTGACAAAAAGTAACGCGTCCGGGTTTAGGTGAAACTCCCCGGACAGGCTAAGTCAGTCTGGCGGGGTGGCGGGTGCGGCCTAGGCTGAGCGCTATCGGTAAAACCCGATCAAGAAATTTTGGGGAAAATATTTTGAAAAAACAAGTAACAAAAATGTTATGGTTTTTAGGCGTTTTAGGACCAAATAATCAAAATGGCCTTAAGAACTTTTGACCAAAAAAAATCCCGCAATAGCGGCCCCCCGCAATAGCGGCCCTCCGCAATAAAGAGCCGACCCCGGAAATTTTACGTACGTTTCGCAACAAGGTGCCAGTGTGATCGATTACTGTATGATTTCTATTGACGAAAGCGATCACATTGCGAAATTTAGGGTTGAGGATCACATTGTTTCTAGTCACATGCCCATAGAGATAATAATAGGATCCGAAAGCAAGGACAACAAAAGTAAATGTAAAGGCACTACTGTCTCCAAATTGATATGGGATAGGGACAAAGCGCAGGATATTGCATCAAATCTACAAACTGCTGAGTTTCAGGCTACTGTGCAGCATACAAGCAAAATTTTTGACAACGACATAGATGAGGCTGTAAAATTGATTGTGGAAAAGTTATTTTCCAGTGCCGAATGCATGCGGCGCAACATTAAAGTGAGCACGTCAAAAACTAGTGTTCAAAGTAAATGGTACAATACAGAATGTCAACAAGCTAAGCAAATAACAAAAAAAGCTTGTATCTTCCGCCCACCTTTGCAGGCGTCTGGTCAAAACAGATGTAAACAGTTTGCTTAGAGTGTTTAGTAATGATATACCTCTGTAGCCCTGTGAGTCAACTTTGTCACCTGATTTAAATATAGGCACTATAAGCAATGGTTTTGTGTGGCAGAACGGTGGAACCGCAGGCGGGGTAACCTTCCATACGATCTCTAAAACAAAGACTCTAAGACTGCTTCTGTTATGCTGGAAAGCTAACGTTAGGCTGGAAAGTGGAGAGAGATGCTGTGGGCCTGCGTATAGATTAACGCGTCCTAGAAAATAGACCACGTAAGCAAGTTTATTTTTGGGAGAGATTTCTAGACCGAATGGAAACGTACTGTCTCCCCAAAGAGCATTTCCTCCCCCCCACACGGGACCTCTGTCCAGTCGCCCCCCTTTTTCCCTGCTATGGTCGGGGTGCAGGACCATAAAAGGCAATGAAGAACAGTTTGTGACTAAGAACATAGGAATGTTAGTAATTTGGGAGGCAAAATAAAAGGAGAGACAGAGAGGCAGGAGAGACGGTGACGGAGGCAGGCAGGCAGACAGAGCGGATCAGACCCGGAGAGAGAATGTAGTCAGAGAGAGGTAGAGAGGTAGAGAATGTTGGGCAGTGTAACATCTTGTGTCTTTCTGCTATGAATAAAGGAATAAGAACTTAAGAAGAGATATGAAGTTTTCTGTCCAACCAAAATAGAACATCAAGCCCTCCGGAATCAAGCAGACCAGCAGACAAGACTGAAGTGGTATACCTCGCCCTTCCCGAAGAACATCCAGCTCTACAACAGAACGCCCATCGACTACAGAGAAAGAACCCAAAGGTATTTATACAAGAGAGGAGAAACATCGAGCTCCGTAACACTTCTATCAGGAATGGTGTGCCAAACTTGGAAGCAGTCAACGATTCTCGATCTACAGATCTTACAAAGACAAACTTATAGCTGAAAATTATGTCAATGAAAGAACCATTAAAAAATTCAGGGATGTATTTATCAGATTTAGATTGGGAATAAATGAACTAAATAGGCTATAAATAAACGATACAATAATGTCCAAGTGTCTGATACCAGGTGTCCATTTTGTCCGTATAAAACTGAAAATGAATAACATTTTCTGTTCAAATGCTATAAATATGACGAAATTAGAAATAAATACATAACAAAGTATACTCGAATGACTGTCCATCAACATTGAAATATATGGTCAATGGCCGTGGGGAATGTAAAACAAGGGAAGTAGCTATGTTCATCTTTTATTCTCTGAAACTGCGCAACCAGGCAGTAGAAGAAGCTCATCAGCCACAGCTACTGAAAACTTTACATTAAAAACCCAATGCGCGATTATAAGTATGTGCGGAAAAAGGATGATATAGGTGTGATATAAAGTATACATTCAAGACAAAGACTAACTTATTTTTAAAATGCAAATTAGAAATCAACTGCTGTACATATTGAAGAGATGCCTAACAACCTCCTATTTCTAATCCACTGAATTATGAAGTCAAAACACTGTATAGATCCTTGTATGAGAAAGTTTATGCTGAAAAAATTCTAAAGATATTTGTGAAGTACAGCTATTAGTTGTGAGACTTGCATTTTACGTAAATTCTAATTTGTCCATAACGTGTTCACACATAATACGTTATACACATAATTTGATTACGTAAGAAAATGCCAGATATTTTACATTCATGTACATAATGTAATCAATGATGGGTCGTCGGCCGAAATAAAGTCAGTCAGTCAATCAATCAATCAATCAATCAATCAATCAATCAATCAATCAATCAATCAATCAATCAATCAATCAATCAATCAATCAATCAATCAATCAACAATCAATCAATCAATCAATCATTCAATCAATCAATCAGTCGGTCAATCAATCAGTCAGTCAATCAATCAATCAATCTTTGTGTCTCTCTGTCTCTTTCTCTGTCTCTCTGTCTCTCTGTGTCTCTCTGTGTCTCTGTCTCTGTCTCTGTCTCTGTCTCTGTCTCTGTCTCTCTCTCTCTCTCTCTCTCTCTCTCTCTCTCTCTCTCTCTCTCTCTCTCTCTCTCTCTCCTCCCCCCTTTTAATCAATTTATCTCCTCACAATGCCCCCGTGAATGACTCCCTGCCATGAACTCAGCTGTATAATAATTACCTGCAAAGGTTCACGTCGGTTTGTGTTCTAGAATTGCGAGTTCCACAACGACAGTATTGCCCCCTGCCGTACTGCAGGGGCAAATGTAATTATAAACACGTGAATTTCATTATTTTTACAATAAGCACCATCTCTATTTTATGTGGCAGCTTTTATTATACAGAGGTATGTGGACACCTGTTGCAACCGTCTTGTACGTGGGTGCGACTAAGGGGGGAAAAACATGTCTGACTGCTCGCTTTATGTTTGGCCAGATGGAATGAGTGCTGTGTGCGTGCATGCTTGTGCGCTCATGCGTGCTTGCGCGTACGCGTGTGTACATTAGGTACGTGTGAGCGTGCATATGCGTGCATGTACGTGTGTGTTGGCACGTGCTTGCGAGTGTGTGTGTGTGTGTGTGTGTGTGTGCGTGCGTGCATGTGTGTGTGTGCGTGCGTGCATGTGTGTGTGTGCGTGCGAGCGTGTGTGCGCTTGTGTGCGCGCGCGTGTGTGTGTGTGCATGTGTATGTGTGTATGCGTTTGTATGTGTATGTGTGTGTTTGTGTGGGCGTGGGTGTGCGTGTGATCGCATATAATTATATCGATGGTACACTTTGATGTTAAGTTTGAGACGCAAGACACTAGAAACGGTGTATTAAAACATTTTGTTCAACGCGTGCGCGAATGAAGGGAGGCAACTCTTGAAAAGAATTTCCCCTTTTCTTCCAGGTTTTACCCTGCATTAATGTCACAGTGCATTGTGGCTTGCATATCACAAATGCGTATAAGTCTACCGCAAGTGTTTATCATTGTCGTTTTTCTGTTCTAGAGTAATTTCGAAACAATGAGTACTGTTGAATAAAAATTGCATATTTTGACATTTCTAAAATTGGACATTCTGGGAACGAGCTTGGACTTTCCCAGATGACAAATTTAACACACGAACGATGTTTGATTGGTTGGATTTAGTCACATGTCACGGAGTCGCCTCCCTGCGTCACTGGAGTCGTTAGTGTAGTCAAAGATGGTGTACACACGGTCTTTGGTGTAGTTACATCGTCTGATGCGAAGTGCATTGTTGCACTAATTAAAGCTGGTGACGATGGCGTCTGCCGCCGAACAGGACGAGTCGATCGGATTCCTGGTGAAAGAAGTTTACTGGCCTTTCATCGTTAGCCATGTACGTTGCTGTCACCTCCTCCTACTAATACCGGGGATGGCAGGTACGTGAAGCTCATTGTAAATCTTGACACCGTATCGTATCTCGGCTTAGTCATCGATCTGAACCTTATCCCGAGAAGTCTTTTTGTCGTTTGGTTTGGCATCAAGATGCTTTACAAGAGTGGGGGACAAAAAAGAAGGTTATTTTGAAACGAGAACTTTTATTTCCCAGATCAATTTAATTCCTGTGCGACATGATCTTAACGATGCATGTTTCCTGGTCGACATCGATGTTACGATCAGAGTTTACAGTTTTGTGGGAATCACTTTGATAATGTACGTATATATGACAACTGAGTGAAAGCAAAGTATTTATAAGCGGCAACATGTCATTTGTTATCCTGTACTTTCACTTTGAAACTGAGAGGGTATGACGCAGTGGATCATAGGACCTAGCGGGGGCGATCGAAGTATCGGTGGGATTGAGAGACTTTTAACAGAAAAAGGAAAGAAAAGAAATGGAAAGTAAGGCTTGAATAAGGGTGTGGTGATATGGACGTTGTACACGTACATGTCTATTGCGCCACAACATCATATGGCATGACTCGGGATATAAGATAAGGTTTCCGCAGTGGTACACTTTACGCAGTCACAGCATTCTAACATTGCTTTGTTCTGCTGTTTTCTGACTTCCTTTCCTCACCACTATAATTTTGCCGGTGATCCGTCAAGGGAAAGCCACGAAAAGTGTGATGAGGTGCACCTATTACCATCACCGAGTGTATTGTACATCTACTATGTTCATGTCATAAGGTGCACCTATCACCAAGTGTGTTTTACATCTGCTGTGCTCATTATCTCCGCTGCTGTCTCTTCCCAACCCCTTATCCTCGGCTAACGAACCACTCTCCATAATTACCCCCCTCCCCGTCCTTGCCTGGGCTGTGGTCTCATTGTTCGCGGCTGCCCTGTGGGTCGCTGCCCTGTCGGTCGTGGTCGGAAACCCACCCACGCACCTCTCTGCCCTCCCCCCTGTTTCTCTCCATAGCTCCCTCTCCTCTTCCACCGGAAGAGAAGAACTTCCGTTCTTTGTCTGAAAGCCTTCCCCCGGAAGTAAACCCTTCCGGTTCTGCTTTGCTTCTACGTGCATGCATCCAGATAAATAGAGGCTGCGATGCTTGCTTAGGGAGACCCCATTACACCAGGGTGAGAGAGAGACCCCATTCCATCTGCAGGGCCGGACCCAGGGGGGGGTTCCAGGGGTTCCGGAACCCCCCCCCCCCCCCCCCCTAGAAAAAGCATGTACCTTGGTTTGAGGTTTTTTTTTTGGTTGTTTTTTTTTGTGTGTGTGTCTCCAAAAACAATGCTGCTCTTACCCCTCAAAACAAGGCCCAGAATGCACCAGATTGCACAGATTTTAACCGTTTTTCAACAATTTTCCGGGGGGGCATGCCCCCGGACCCCCCTAGTTTGCGCGCCTGCGAAGCAGGCACGCGCTCGTGGCTTCGCCACTTCGCTGATTTGTCCCCCCCAACCAAAAAGGAACCCCCCCCCCCCACAACTCATGTGGTCCGGCCCTAATCTGGGTCAGAGAGAGACTACTACCACCACGGTCTAGAGAGACAACCACGTACCACGGTCTTGGGTTGGTCCCGGCCATCAGGCCTCGGACCAGCCTTCAGCTCCTGTACCCATGGGTGAAAAATAAAGTTGTGGAAAGCAGCTACGATTTGGTCTCATGCCTGCCCCCTGCTACCATCATGCCTTATTCCACTCCACCACAAAAGAATAATTTTGTTATCAACATTTGCTGCTTGTGTAAATATGCCGCCATCTTGACAAGGGGAGGCAATGTTTTGTGAGTGACGATATTCATATTTGTATGCAAGTTTAGAGGAAATCTGATATATATATATATATATATATATAAAATGTGACATTTTTCCATATTGGATTACATAAAGAAGGATAAAGAAGTACTGTGACTGTATAGGAATGTCACAGATGGATAAACTGATTAAATTGCATTGCTATCTTACTGACTTAAATCCGGTGAAGGAATTAACAGTTCAGGAACAGCATTGTGTCAGTTTCAGTAGTGTACTTGCAGTTTCTTAATCGGTGACCACAAGGTTCTGTTGTACCAAGTGATGTTGTAATATTTCCAAGCAATAGTTCTGAAGAAAAGTAAACATTTTACAAGCTGGAAGAGCATTGTAGCATACTAAAACAGTTTTCCTGGACTTGAACGCTATTGTGACACAAGACACTTTTAAACATACATAGTCCAGAAAATCATTATCATATGGTAAATTCTTTCTTATGCAAGGAAATAAATAAGATGGATAATGGATCCATTTGAATGTAGTATCTGCATTTTGTTGTAACTATGCACACACACATACACACACAATCACACACACGCACGCACATGCACACATACACACACACACACACATACACACACAATCACACAATCAATTACACACGCACATGCGCACACACACACACACACACACACACACACACACACACACACACACACACACACACACACACACTGTTTAATCCATTTTGTGCTTTATCTATACAATTGACAGTCCACCAAGGCATGTACACAACAGTGTTGACTGATTTGTTTTAATAACTAAAGTTCAGAGCCACTGATGTGGCTTTTTATGTTCACTGTGGCTCTTCCTAGTTACTATCACAAAGACTGTAGATTGTTGGCTGTATTATACCCGTTTTTACTTCATTCATACATGTGTATACTTTGTAATGCATAATTATTAGATGAAAATTTTTTAAGTTGAGGTTACATTAACCAACTTGCCCTTTTTTTCTTCTTTTTTTTCTTTTCTTCTTTGCTGACCCTAAGTTATTTTCTGATTGTGAAAAAAAGGAGAAGGAGGAATGAAATCGACAGTAAACAAGGAACTGGGTGCTATTCCATCTCCCCTGCCCTTTGAGCATTCAGGGAATCCATTCTTTAAGTAAACAAGGAACTGGGTGCTATTGCATCTCCCCTGCCCTTTGAGCATTCAGGGAATCCATTCTTTAAGTAAACAAGGAACTGGGTGCTATTCCATCTCCCCTGCCCTTTGAGCATTCAGGGAATCCATTCTTTAAGTAAACAAGGAACTGGATGCTATTGCATCTCCCCTGCCCTTTGAGCATTCAGGGAATCCATTCTTTAAGTAAACAAGGAACTGGGTGCTATTGCATCTCCCCTGCCCTTTGAGCATTCAGGGAATCCATTCTTTAAGTAAACAAGGAACTGGGTGCTATTCCATCTCCCCTGCCCTTTGAGCATTCAGGGAATCCATTCTTTAAGTAAACAATAAAGTGGTTTCAGTTACAGAGACATTTTCATTTATGTTCAATCTGGCCTCTTCTTGTTAAAAAGTTTAGGAAAACCTACTGCCCCATTTTCTTCTTCTTTAAAAATAAAAGAGTCCTGTAGTTTTGTAGAATGTATTCATTCTGTAATATATCTCATTATCTGGGTCCATGAATGCACAATGTTCCTAACTGCATGTCTTTCTCACCTCTTGCTGGCACATCATATACATGTACTGATCCCTTTAGGGCCCCAGAACCTGCTACAGCGGTTTGGCTGTGTGTAGCCTCAAATCCCAGAACCAGTAAAGGGAGAAGCAGGTGGCCTGTCCAGGCAGGCTGCAGTATATGACCCAGATATCAGGTGACAGACATGGGCACCATCAAACTCATTACCCATATCTTGGGGAGATGAGCTTTCACTCCCAGACTGCTAGTTTAGCAACAATAAAAAAAAGTTTGGAGGAGGAATTTGACTGTGAGCATGGCAGACTTTGAGGATGGAGATTCTAAAGATAATGATGAATTTTCTATGAGAAATTTTGGGATGCGTTGTAGGGACATTTTGATCTAATTAATGCAGCAGTTGCTAGGAAAATGCAAGGAGGTTCCATGGATCATGCATGTGCTGTCTGTGCAACTCACCACAACAGTTACAAGGGAACAAATCCTGATGTCAGCTACTCTGACAACTCACAAGCTTCGCAAAACAACCATGAAGTGTGAGATGTGCAATGCGTACCTGTGTTGCAACGACAAATCACTCTGCTTCAAAGAATGGCACACCTAGATGCGCCTCTAAATGACCAAAACATAGCAGATGAGAACTGCAGACGTTCACTTAACCATGAAGGTTGTTCATTTAATCACATATTTCTACTATTGCATTGTGAATTCAGATGGGAAAAAACTGAGTCAAGAATTGTTTGTCTGTTTCTGTACATTGATGGATATAGGTGATCTAATTACAAGACTTTAGCCTCTCAAGGTAAGCAGACATTTATTGCAAGGCTTTCCTCATTGTCTGCATTACTATGGGGGTCCATGTTTTCCTTCTTATCTCTTATAAAATGCCACATATTTGTCATCAACACTCAATAACCAATTTTATTGATTGATTTTTACCTTTGTCACTTATTCACACCTGTGGAGTTTGGTGAAAAAGGTTGCTGGCCATTTTGTTTGAGAAACAATTCATTAAAGCAACTCATGCTTATTTTGCTTCCTTTGGTCATTTCCTATACAAGTATGTGCTTATAATATTAGTTATATAATAGCGTGTACCCATTAGCAAGATCTATCTTCTAGATTTCACGGGATATGGGGACTCTGAGCTCTAGAGTTCATGGGGCCGAAAGGGTATACACGTACGTACTACGTACTGACCCACTGTCATGCAGTAAGCTGTGCCTCTCCTGTTCTTTCCTCCTTTTACTCTTTGTTCACAATTTAGCTGCACAGTAACAACCTGGGGGAAGTAAGACCTGACGTTCCTCACATGTTAGCTAAATGTTCAATTATGGAATTGAATGACAAAAAGTGCAGAGCTAGGACACAACTTCTCAAGGCAGCAAGGGGCAGTGTGGGAAGGGGAGCTAGGACACAACTTCTCAAGGCAGCAAGGGGCAGTGTGGGAAGGAGAGCTAGGACACAACTTCTCAAGGCAGCAAGGGGCAGTGTGGGAAGGGGAGCTAGGACACAACTTCTCAAGGCAGCAAGGGGCAGTGTGGGAAGGAGAGCTAGGACACAACTTCTCAAGGCAGCAAGGGGCAGTGTGGGAAGGGGAGCTAGGACACAACTTCTCAAGGCAGCAAGGGGCAGTGTGGGAAGGGGAGCTAGGACACAACTTCTCAAGGCAGCAAGGGGCAGTGTGGGAAGGGGAGCTAGGACACAACTTCTCAAGGCAGCAAGGGGCAGTGTGGGAAGGGGAGCTAGGACACAACTTCTCAAGGCAGCAAGGGGCAGTGTGGGAAGGGGAGCTAGGACACAACTTCTCAAGGCAGCAAGGGGCAGTGTGGGAAGGAGAGCTAGGACACAACTTCTCAAGGCAGCAAGGGGCAGTGTGGGAAGGGGAGCTAGGACACAACTTCTCAAGGCAGCAAGGGGCAGTGTGGGAAGGGGAGCTAGGACACAACTTCTCAAGGCAGCAAGGGGCAGTGTGGGAAGGAGAGCTAGGACACAAACTTCTCAAGGCAGCAAGGGGCAGTGTGGGAAGGGGAGCTAGGACACAACTTCTCAAGGCAGCAAGGGGCAGTGTGGGAAGGAGAGCTAGGACACAAACTTCTCAAGGCAGCAAGGGGCAGTGTGGGAAGGAGAGCTAGGACACAAACTTCTCAAGGCAGCAAGGGGCAGTGTGGGAAGGAGAGCTAGGACACAAACTTCTCAAGGCAGCAAGGGGCAGTGTGGGAAGGGGAGCTAGGACACAACTTCTCAAGGCAGCAAGGGGCAGTGTGGGAAGGAGAGCTAGGACACAACTTCTCAAGGCAGCAAGGGGCAGTGTGGGAAGGGGAGCTAGGACACAACTTCTCAAGGCAGCAAGGGGCAGTGTGGGAAGGGGAGCTAGGACACAACTTCTCAAGGCAGCAAGGGGCAGTGTGGAAAGGGGAGCTAAGATGCTGGATGACAATACAGGGTGTCATTTGTTAAAGAACATTGCATCTGCAGTGTAGATTATATGAAAGCACATCAAGTACACACCCCATAGATATGAAGTGGCACACCCATGATCATGACACACACCACAGCACTGAAGTGTATGGAGTGCACTCTCTACAATGACATTCTGCCTGCAGGTCACCCAGAAAGCATCAGAATTCAGAGGCTGGACCGTAACTGTCAGTACAAGGAGGCAGCTGAGGCCTTCCTGTCTGCTATGGAGGAGCAGGAGATACCGGGAAAGTGGACCAGCTTCCTCAAAGCACTGGATGAGATGGGTAAGGACCAGCACAGTGCACTTCTTCCTCCTGTTCATGTCTGAATGGTTGGATCTGAATGATCTGACCCTGTCCAGATGTTCCCCAGTGGCCTCTTTGGCTGCTTGGGTCTGCCCCTGGCTGAGCTGCTGGAACAGGCCCCAAAAGTCCAGCTGCCAGCGGTTCCAGCTCCATACCTATGTTGACTATGTCCTGCACGTGCTCATGACTGTTTATTCTGGTGTTCCACTTTCTCCTACTCTCCATCTGCCTGCAGCTCCTCTTGGTGCTTACCTGTTGTATTTGCTTCTTCTATTGCTCCTGGTCCTCCTGCTCTCCCAGCTTTTCCTTCTGCTCTTCCAGCTTTTCCTTCTGCTCTTCCAGCTTTTCCTTCTGCTCTCCCAGGTTTTCCTTCTGCTCTCCCAGCTTTTCCTTCTGCTCTCCCAGGTTTTCCTTCTGCTCTCCCAGCTTTTCCTTCTGCTCTCCCAGCTTTTCCTTCTGCTCTCCCAGCTTTTCCTTCTGCTCTCCCAGCTTTTCCTTCTGCTCTCCCAGCTTTTCCTTCTGCTCTCCCAGCTTTTCCTTCTGCTCTCCCAGCTTTTCCTTCTGCTCTCCCAGCTTTTCCTTCTGCTCTTCCAGCTTTTCCTTCTGCTCTCCCAGCTTTTCCTTCTGCTCTTCCAGCTTTTCCTTCTGCTCTCCCAGCTTTTCCTTCTGCTCTCCCAGCTTTTCCTTCTGCTCTCCCAGCTTTTCCTTCTGCTCTTCCAGCTTTTCCTTCTGCTCTTCCAGCTTTTCCTTCTGCTCTTCCAGCTTTTCCTTCTGCTCTCCCAGCTTTTCCTTCTGCTCTCCCAGCTTTTCCTTCTGCTCTCCCAGCTTTTCCTTCTGCTCTCCCAGCTTTTCCTTCTGCTCTCCCAGCTTTTCCTTCTGCTCTCCCAGCTTTTCCTTCTGCTCTCCCAGCATTTCCTTCTGCTCCTGTTCCTTCAGCTCCCCTGGGTTTCATTCCATACATATCCCAAATATGAATCTTTGTACACTGCTGCTGCTGCTGCTGCTGGTTGGGGTGATATTGAGTTCTTATTACCCACAAAAGTGAAGTAGCCAAGAGAGTTCCTCTTTGTCATATCATATGGATCATATCATATGATGTTATGGCTCATGGTGCTACTCCTGCCTGAGCTACTGTGAAGGCCGTGAAATCTCAGCAGACAGAAGTTTCAGCTAATGGGATGAGGGGGTCGCTGTGCAGCTCCAGCCACATATTCTACTAGTGATCTCACCAAACTTTAGTCTCATCTGGTCCAGTAATGTCACTGTATTTCTCTTGACTTTCAGAGTACGAGTATGTGGCCAGTGTTATTCGTGGTGGAGCAGACCTAGATTCTGAAGATGTCACAATATGTAAAAATCTCATCTCTGAGGTCTTTGGCCAAACCATTTGCCAGGTTGTGGTCATCAGTGACCTGATGCCCTCACTCATCAGTGAGGGACTCATTGATGACCAAAGCAAAGAAGAGCTTCAGGCCTGTGAGAACAACCATGGGAACTCGGAGGCCATGATGTTTCTGCTGATTGGCCACCTCTGGAGGAAGAGGAAGGACTGGTACCACAGATTCCTCAAGGTCCTCTACTCCACTGAGCATCAAGAGCTGGTCCGGCTCATTGACCCCAACAAGTATGAGAGTGAGTAGTCAAGGTTGATGCACCTTTTTCTGCAGGCATTTTACATCTCTTCTGTCACTGAGATCTACGATGATGGTAGACAATATTTCTTGAGTGTGTCTCTGATGCAGTGGATTATCCATCAGCTAACTTCCATTTATACAAACGGAAATTTGTAAGCAGCTGAGAGCCTACAAAATTTCAGTATGAGTCTTGTGACTCACATTTATTCTACCTGATGTGGACACTCATTCGGCCCTATTAACTTCAATCAACTGCACAGTCTGTTCTAAAGAACACGGTTATTATGACCATGATGATGATGATGATGATGATGATGATGATGATGATGATGATGATGCATTAATGCAATTGTCTCTTGATGGCTGAGAATTTCACCCTGGTAGATCTTATTGTTGTTGCAGAGAAAATGATGCAAAGAATATATTCTTTAATGCACAGTTGTAGTTTCTCTGCAAGTCTTCAGTTAAATGGGCCCAATACCTACATTTAAAAATTGCATTAATTTTTTACATAGACAGGAGGTTATAACCATTAGTTTAAAAGTCAGATAAAATTCCATTTCAGAGAATGTTGGCTAGTGTTTCATGTGCATGCAGTGTTTGGTGTCTATGCATTTTCACTCACTGTTCATGTCCATGAATATAGAGGTTATAACCACTCTGATATGTAAAAGTTCAATGTGTGCATATGGTGCCCCTTTGATTGCCTCAGTTAAGGAGGTTATGTTTTACCCTTGGTTCATTAGTTAGTTATTGGGCAAAATAACTTTAACATTTCTCAACATATTCTAATGACATTTGGTGGAAGGGCAGGGTTCCATCCAAGGAACAATCCATTAAATTTTGGAGGTCATCTGTTATCTAGTATTGGAATTGGAACCATAAAGAGAAATGTTATTACTCATCACAGAGTTGATGATGTCAAACCATTGATTACAACTGCTTATGCATTCCACACTCAGAGACCTCTTGTACTGGACTCTAGCATGAACTAAACTGTACAGGTCAGGGAGGAATTGTGGTGTCCTTGGCGGAGGTTTGCAGTCTCAGAGTGCTCTGTAGGTTCATGTTATGAAGTACGTTATAATGGAGGTTTGCACTCTCAGAGTGCTCTGTAGTTTCATGTTATTAAGTACGTTATAATGGAGGTTTGCACTCTCAGAGTGCTCTGTAGTTTCATGTTATGAAGTACGTTATAATGGAGGTTTGCACTCTCAGAGTGCTCTGTAGGTTCATGTTATGAAGTACGTCATAATGGAGGTTTGCACTCTCAGAGTGCTCTGTAGGTTCATGTTATGAAGTACGTTATAATAGAGGTTTGCACTCTCAGAGTGCTCTGTAGGTTCATGTTATGAAGTACGTTATAATGGAGGTTTGCACTCTCAGAGTGCTCTGTAGTTTCATGTTATGAAGTACGTTATATTAGACTGTTTTTCACATTTCATTGATCAGGGTTTGTGCCAACTGACGTGTACTGAGTACTAAAAGAAATGAGAAATTTCCTTGTACATGTACCCGTTTCATTTTCATTCTGTATTTTCCTGTTTCTGACATCATCATGGATTTGTTTTTGTTAGCTAAATTAAAATATATATATATACACAAATGGTGCAGTTATATAAAATATTTATATATAATTTCTCAGGTGAATGTGTGTCAGAATTGAGATAGGGTAAATAAATGTTTTTGCATGACTATTTTAAAGTACTGACATATTTTTCAATGACAGAAATCAAAGCAGAGGTGGAGGAAAAGGAGAACAATGCACACACAGCCCAGAGAGAACTTGTTGCATCCGGTAAGTTTATGTAATGTTGATCTTTCCTTGTTATAGACATTGTCAAGTCTTCATTGGTCTATTACTAAGTGGTCTCTCCTGTGAGAATGTGAGAGAAAACACTGTACACCATTTTTTATGTAACAAAGGACATAGTTTTGCTACTTTGAATCAATCAACAATTCAAAGTAGTCTGACAATTTGAGTGCATGTTGCTAGTGATCACAACACAATCTTAGCTGTACACCTTAGGAACCCAATTTCAACACAAGCAAGCATCATTAACCACAACAGCAATGTATTGAACAAATACCAACCACTTTTTTGGTATCCAGCTATATACTGTTGAGCACAGTATAAAAAAAGAAGTAACATTCGCATGCAATGTGTGCATATAAATCAAAATGAAAAAAGTTGAATGCGCTGAGCCTGGCAAGAAAGTATTTATGACTGATAAATACTTCCCCCTATTTATGTATGCAAATCAGGCTTTTGTTTGTAATTGATGATTGTATTGGCCAAGATAGACTTAAAGTCAGCAAGTTGGTACCTGAATGATTTGGATTAAATTTGTCTGAATGGCAAGAACAAGGAATTATTCATGCAAATACCTGCACCCAAATGTGTTGATGCCACACCCCCAAGACAGCTGTTTGAGGTATAAAGAGTGAGAACCAATGAGGACTGAAAGTACATGTGCATGGCGATTATACATGTCATACAATCAGCACCATCCAGCAAATGTTCATATGCACCTTTTTATATTAGCAGATGAAATGTCATGAATTTTTTCTTGTGAAGTAATACTTCCTCCCTCCATTTTCAACCTTGCATCATCCACATCACTAGCTGTGTCGCATTTAAGAATGATTCATGGACCTATCTCATTAACAAAGATAGGTCGTGACAAAATCTTCCGACTATCACGACCTATCTTTGGTACTTTTTATCAATCCGACCCCGGCTAACCCACCCTCTTTGTTGTGAGTCTATCTCATTAAGTAATTGTGAGGGTAATGGTGCGCATTTTCAGGAAGTTCTCATCTGCACCACAACCTAGTCTTTGCCTCATGTATGGATGGTTTTTTCTTCTCTCCTTTGCAATGAAAAGGAATTCTTAGAGTGTTGCAGAATGAATAAAAATCCATTGTTTTGTATGGTCTTATATTCAGAATTAAATGTATTAGTATTGTCTTGTGGAGCTCATTTTGCTTTCATTTGTATGATAGTATGCTGTGCGGTGCACCTTATATTCCACATGCATGTAGACATTGTTTGTGTCCCAATAGCTGCATGAGAGGTTGCTTGTATCTGTGTAGTGTCATTCAAAGACAAGTTTCAGTGCAAGTGGGAGATATTGTTGCAGGGATGCACCTCAAAACGGCCATGACTGTTGCCAGTGTACATACAGAGTGAGGTGCAGAGAACTAACAACAGAGAGTGTTCCAAGTTTGGTCTCATGTTGTCTGTTTGAACATGTGCAGAAGGCTGACAGTATTTTTGTGTCTGCCTGGGGCTGCCCCTAGTTCAGCTACTGAAGCAGATTTCAAAAGTCTAGTAGCAATAGATTCCAGCTGGTAATGGATGTATCAAACAGCTCCATGGTACTGTTTCACTCAAAATGGGATTCTGCACTGTATGTACAAAAGGTGCAAAGAAAGGACATGCTGTGCAAGTAGGGTTTCAATGCTGTCAAAAGGGACATTGCAAAGAGTTGATATTATTCCAAACTGGGTAGCTCTCCTTCCTATTTGGATGTAGTGCAGAAAGTTGACAGGGAAATGTTTTCAAGTTACTCTCACACCCACTTTGTATCGGTGGGTATGAAGAACTGACATAATTCCAGCTCTATTTCTTTTCTACCTGAAATCATATCCTGCAGAAAGTGGAACGATGATGATGATGATGATGATGATGATGATGATGATGATGATGATGATGATGATGATGATGATGATGATAATGATGATAGTCATGATAGTGATGATGATGATGATGATGATGATGATGATGATGATGATGATGATGATGATGATGATGATGATTATGATACAAAAGAAGTAGGGAGACTCTTGTCCAACTTCAGAAATTTATGAGCTTTCGGGGCCAAGTAGGCTCCTTCGTTTTTTCAAGATGATGATGATGATGATGATGATAGTGATAGTGATAAATATAGTGATGATGATGATGATGATGATGATGATGATGATGATGATGATGATGATGATGATGATGATGATGATGATGGATCTTTATTTCATACTTTTTTCAGAGGAAATTTTTCTTGAGGAATTTCACCCTCAGTTACTGCTAAGCAGCCCCCAGTAGCTGGTTTAACTTCTCGGTAGGAGAGGCAATGCTGGTGAAGTACCCTGCCCATGGATGCAACTCTAGGGTCTGCACAGCTTCAGATGCTGCTACTTGTACTTTAAGTTGGGTTTCTCTGCTATCCCTGTGGATGAATACCAGGATGTGTTTTTCAATCTGAAATCTTTTCCTGTACAGGTGAAGTGCAGGAAGTTGAGAGGGAGTGTATCTAAGGGGCACTGACAAGCTATCTGACTATATGTGGCGGGGTACAGTCAGTGCTAGCTGTTTAACCTCTGTCGTTCACTTGTAGTGAGAATCAAATTGCTTTTCCTCTTAGTTGTACAGCCATTAATTTCGTGATTTTAGTAGTTGATTCCTTTCTTGCAGTATCATAGTATGCATTCGTTCACTGCAAATTCCTTTCTTTATTGTGTAGCTTTGTATTGAGTAGGAGTTTGATCTCTGTAAAGGAATTATGTCAGAATATCAAAGAGTAGAGATGCATTCCGCCTATCCCCCATCTCCGCATGTGAGAAATCCTTAATTCCCAATAACTATCTGGGAAGAAATCCCAAGAGTAGATATACGGGTTAAAGTTCAGACCTGCAGCTGGCTGGAGCAAAGGGTTTATAGAAGGAGAGATAGTGCCTGTGACACAGGGGACAAACTATGTCAGATCAGAGGGGGAATAGGTGTAGTTCAAAATTCTTTCATTTCTTAATTAGCTTAATTGGTTCAGAACATCTGGAGCTCTGGTTGGCACCTGTTTGTGTCAGGGTGTTGAAGTAATAGGAACCCCTGATTGGTCTGAGGTTCTGGGACTGTCTCAGCCATTGAGAACGGAGGGGTGGAGCCAGAGGAAATAAGAGTTGGTGTAGGAGAGAAGTTAGGGAGTGAAGGGAGTGGAAGGCAGACAGAGAAGTGAGTGGACGCGGTTTGTGTCTTGTGCTCTTGTCCACTGCCTTGTAAGAAAGAAGAATAAAGGAGTTTGAAAAGTCATCGGCCCGACATGTCCTCTCCACATTCCACCCATGCCTTAACATCTCCTGCCATGCTCGACAGCCACGCACCTACTACATAAATGTGTATGAAGAAGTGACACAAATCCAACCATTTCTTTTCTGCTTGTTCGCATTAAGAGCCAGAAACTTGACTTGTATGTATGCTAGATTTCTATGATATCTCTGAAGATTGTTACAGAGATGAGAGCTTTGAAGCTGTGATCTTTCCCTTCTATCATAGATGAAGTGCAGGGAGCTGAGAGGGAGTGTGTTTTAAGTTAGATTCCCATGCTGTTTACCTCAGCTTCCAGTCTCCCTGACCTCAGTGACATCTCAGACCAAGACGACCTCCAGCCTCAGTCATCCCAGGAGGAGATAGAGGAAGGCAGCCTTGAGTCAGAGGAGACCATTCAGGCAGAATCCCCTGCAGAGGAGTCTGAGGGAGCTGGTGGTGATGCTCAAATGTTTGCAGGCAGGCAAGCAGGGTTTCCAGGCCGGGAGAATGGCTGCTCCTGTTGCAGACACACTGCTCAGGAGATGGTTGAGGTCCAGAGACAGCTAGCCATCATCACCGCAACCTTGCAGAATCTTGCTGGCAAAGTGGATAAGATGAGCCAGCAGCAGCAGAGCATATCAGTGGATGCCTGCGACTTCATTCGAACAACACACTCCTATCACTCTTCAGATGATGATGATGATGATGATGATGACAATTGACCCTGCTCAAAAGGTTTTTGAAGGAAGATGTGATGAAAATATTTGACTGTTCATCAATATTGTCATGAGGATGGATCTGTCATAGTTGATGATGATGATGATGATGATGATAATGATGATGATGATGATGATGATGATGATGATGATGATGATGATGATGATGATGGTGATGATAATGGCACCATTGATGTAGCCCAGGCTCTAAAATGTTGCGTGTGCAGAGCTGAAGGTAAAGAAGGTATGCTGTGGCTCCATTTGGCCTAGTGATATGATCTTTGGCAATCTCTATCAGAGATTTGAGTGCTCAGCTTTGACACTTTTGATTATCATACTTTTTCACATTTCTTTGCATTCCCACCCAGGGCTGAACTCAGGTGATCATGAAATAGAGAGGACCCTACTGAGACCTGTTCATGTGAATCATCAATTGTTATCACTATGGACTGCATCCATCTGATGAATTTTCAAAGAGCTTTACATGCAGAAATGTACCAGCACAAACATGACCCCTACAGACAAAAAGAGAGACAGCCCCCTCGGCTTGATCTGAGATATCAGTGCAGAACATGTGTGTGTGTGTGTATGTGTGTGTGTGTATGTGTGTGTGTGTGTGTGAATGTGTATGTGTGTGTGAGTATGTGTGTGTGTGTGTGTGTTAACTCTGTTGATTTGGGATGTAATGAATTTGAGCTCTCTGTCTTTTCCTTTATGCTTTACTCTGTTGCTTTTACAGAAATCAACATTCATTCATGCTCAGTTACATGATCTCCACACACACCTAGCAAGAGATGTCAAATAGTATTCCTTTCTTTACCCACATTTGGTCTAAAAATGACTTTACTGGGTACTATAGTGCTTAGTCAAGCATATCTAACCCACTTTTCATCCCATTTTAATAATTTTTGGACCATTGAAATGCTTCATATCTCTAGTATTTGATCATATAACAATTCAAAATCTACACAAGGGGCCAAGTGCCTCATTTTGTGGCAAGGGGTCACAAATATTTCATAACGGCACAATGAAGTTTCATAGAGTCACTAAAGCCTCCCCCTCCCAAAAAAAATAAAAAAACATCAGGCAGTCTGTATTGCAAAATAGAAATGTACAACAATATAGATGGAGTAGTGTTGTGTTGACATAAGACCTGATTTGTGTCCTGATTTTCTCGAGTCTGTTAGTATGGCAGAGTTCAAGGGAAGCTGGTTAGGAAATGCCTTGGAAGAGGACACTCTTTGATTATTATATCATATTGAAATGATTTATCAAAATGTGCCAATATGCAATAGTTTCTCTTGTAATGTTTCATTATTCAAGAATGCCTTTAATTGTGTGTGGCGAGAACTGCATCAGTTTTCTTGACAGCTGTGTCTAGTAATGCATGGGTAGAAGTTGACTTTTCAAAGTTTTGTTCTTTTTTACTGTGGAAAGCACTAATGGGAGCTGATGAAAACTGTTTGCTTATTGACTCTTCGTGCATGCCTGAAATGTGTGTGCAGTTAAGATTCATGTTTGATTTCTTTTATGGACACTGTGATCCACTGCCATTAAATGATGCTTGCAGTTCTCCGCCTTACTTGGGGATGTAAGCTTATAGATGATTAACAGGGACAGATAAAGTCATTTTGGGTTTATTGTAAATTTGATCTCTGTTAAATATTGTTGTGATATGTTGCATTATGTATTTGGGGAAAGTGCTAAGAAATAATTAGGAAAGTGCAAAACAGCCCATTACAAATTTGTTTTCGGTTAAATTGCAATAGTGACTTTCACTCTCAAGTCCAGTTTATTGACTTTAGCTTGTTAGAAATTTGAATTTGGTATTGTTGGAAAGTGGAATCATTTCATCCATCTTGTACATGGATGACTTTTGGATACTTCAATTGGTAGCTTTGCACAAGTTCTTGTATGCTGATTTTTACCCAGCTATATCTAGTCACCCACACAGCATTGTAGTTTCTCCACTAGTTTTAACAACATTTGCACCTTTGTAGAGCTGTTTGTATCCACTCATGTATGACCATATTGATGACTACAGGATGTGTGTGAGAGAGAGAGAGAGAGAGAGAGAGAGAGAGAGAGAGAGAGAGAGAGAGAGAGAGAGAGAGTGTGTGTGTGTGTGTGTGTGTGTGTGTGTGTGTGTGTGTGTGTGTGTGTGATCAGAAGATGTTGTAAGCATCATATTCTGGCAGTATTGAAATCAGCAAATCTTTATTTTTCATATGTAGATATTTATACATCAACTCATCTACTTCTTTACCAAAGCATTCTAGGCCAAAAGCAGATATGGAAATAGGACACACCGTTTTAAGGGAACTGAGAAAAACTATGTTTGTGTAAAAACAGTTGATTGCATTTGCTTCTGGTTTCTAAGGCATATGCATTTAAATTTTAGAGATGATGTCAACAGCTGTAAGAATCACATCATTTGTACTTATCTAAATTTAACATATCTCAGAAATAAAGATTCTGTAAAAGTCGCACTGCTCTCATTTGTGAATGTTGCTTAAGCAGCTCTGTTTCTCAATAGCATTACAGAGTGGCTGCATTGTTTCTTACAGTTGCAAAAGCAAGAGGTTTCATAACCCCTTGAATAATCTGCTTGGAACACCCCTTCATGTGGCTGTGAATGTGATTTGCACAACAGCACATAGCCATACAGACTGGCACCCGGCACATGCAGCTCTTCTGGCAGGGAGGATTTAAGTGGCTGATCCTGAAATCACACTTGGCCGGAAATTCACACACACACACACACACACACACACACACACACACACACACACACACACACACACACACACACACACACACACACACACACAAACCCCCCCAAAAACCTGAAATTCACACTTCTAGTACTGAGTTCTAGCTGTCATCCCAGTCTCACTTGCTTTATCTTATGGCTGCCTCTGTGTTGCTGCACAGGAGGTGGGCCTGCACATCAGCCTTCCCCCAACTTCAGTCCTGCACCTGAGGAACCTTCAGCAGACGAGAGAGAGACAGAGATGGAAAGAAAAGCATCAGGAGCACCGGAGTCGGAGGCACAACCTGACAGGAATCTGCTGGCAGAACCCGATGAAGGGGAGGCAACTCTGGTCATAGATGTCAAGGGAGAGAACCGTACTTCTGAAGACCTCACCATAGTGAAAAGTACACACTGTACAGAGGAAGATGATGGGGTTCATGGAGGAGAGGCAGGTACAGAAAGCCTGAACGACCTGACATGCACATCCTCTGCAGATGCAGAT
This sequence comes from Theodoxus fluviatilis, assembly GCA_034096865.1. Taxonomy (NCBI): domain Eukaryota; kingdom Metazoa; phylum Mollusca; class Gastropoda; order Cycloneritida; family Neritidae; genus Theodoxus; species Theodoxus fluviatilis. The sequence continues at coordinate 21,612 of JAWQFJ010000931.1, forward strand.
CGTCATGCTGAAAACATCAATCAGCTGTTCAATGTGGAAAGGAAGGAATGGCCAACTGCACAAAAGATTGTGTCAGATGCCATCCCCCAAGATGAGCCAGGTATGTTCTTCAGCACTTTGATCACTGTTGTGCACTCACCCACACCACCAGTAGCCTCAAACCATTCCGATATGCCATAAAATGATCTTCTTGATCTCTCTAGTGTGTACCAGAATGGTCTCAGACTTTACAAGCTCTACATGGATGCCTGTTCCTAAACAGTACGTACTGCAGTACTGCTTGCTGTCAGACCTCATTTTTAATTGACTGGCGAGTTTGTCTTGTGTCCAGCAGCAGCAGCTGTATGTCTGGTTTGTGTATCTTTCGTGGCTGGTAATACATGGGTAAATAAGGCAAATGTGTGTATGTAGTAGCCTGCCAACTATGAAATGCTCAGCCTACTCATCCTATTTAGTGACCCCATCAATGGGTCATGAACAACGTTTTCCAAGACCTTCAAGACATTGGTTGAACATGCTCATTCCCATTAAGTGCTAAAATTGTGGGTTTTGTCTGTTTTAAAATATGTTGTCTGAGTTCATTTCAGGGAAGAAAATCATTTGTTCTCTTCATGATCAACAAGCAGTTTTAATCAGCTTCATATCAGGATCATGTGAACGTTTTAGGCTACACATTTTCCTGGCATAGACCTACAAAGTTAACTGTCTTTTGAATACCTTAACTTTCTTCAGGAAGGTGCATTGTGTACAACTCAGATGAACTCAGAAGTCTGAGTGACCCAGGTTGCTATGGGGAAATTGTCAAAAGCATCCCAAAAGACATTCTGCAGCTTTGTTCATCATGTGAGTGCTTTCATCCTCAAAATTCCCTTGGCTTGATGCAGCTTCAATAGTGCTGAATGCTCTGAGCCGCTTCATAACATCTTTCCTGCTAAGACCTCTGTTACACCCATTGATGCAGTATATCACAGCTGCAGTTCCCTTTGCTTCAGGGAAGGATGTATGTGGTGGAGTGAAACTTTGAAAGACTGTATGCTACTGACCTAGAGAAGAAGTTGGATTACAGGTTGCATTGTATTTCTGAATAAAATGGGTTTTGATTGAGAAGGGGATTGTAGTGTGAAAGCTGCTGTGTGGCAAATACTGGTGTAGTGAATTGAAATTCACTCTTTCTCATTACTCAAAAGGCATGTCTGCTTGTTCAAAAATGATCTAACTTTGCTATAAATCCTTGCTTTGTTAATGTAGCATGATGTGATTTTTTATTCTTCTCCTCTGACCCATAAGTCTATTGTCTGTCTCAATTTATAGAAAAGTCTTAACTTTCTGTGTAGAAGTGTTTATTTAGGGGGTTGTTCAGCTTCTGTATCCATGTTTAGTCTCACAAATATTTCATATATTATACTAGAGAGATTTGATCTTTTTATCTGCATCAACATAAATTACCATACACACTTCCCATTCTGAGATTTTCATTTTGTGTTCATAAGAAATTATCTGCCATCCCACCTTCTCCACCCTTTCCCCCACCTTTTCTTTGGTAAAGTGATATGTATGACATTTTTGCAGCATTTGGTTGTGTGTTTTCTTTCATGGTGAATCACATTGTCTGAATATTTTCTGATAGTTTGTGGCTTCCATAAAACACTGCAAAGTTTAAATTGAAAAACCTATTATCTCTTCTAGAACATATCTATTACTCACATTGGAACTGGTTTTTTATTTTGTCAGTCATCCCAAAAATCTTTTCCTGAATATTACAGAAGAATAATAAAATGAAATCTCATTATACGTTTACTTCCACTAATTGTAAATAGAAGTGGAATGAATAGGAAAGCCATACAATGTACATTTTCCAGACTTGCATATCAAAACTACTTCCTCAAATTTAAGGTAGTATCCAGTAACCATAATTGTTGTTTGTCAGTTGAATTTCTTAAATCCAATATTCTCACCCAACATATTGTACTTTTAAAGTGATATCTACCTGTGATGTATTTGCATACATTATACTAATTAGCTTTCCAATATGGCTGCCAATACAACAAAATGTTGCTAGGTTTTGAAACACAATACCAGAAAAGGAGCTAATGATAAAAGCTTGTAATTTTGCACAGAAGTAAGGTACATATGTCCTGACCCAAAATAAGGACAACTACTCTGAGCATTTCCTTTTAATTAACACAGTTTCCCATCTGAAGTTACATGAATTGAGTGGCTAATTACATATTCAAGATCCGGTAACTTTGACATACAGGAAGATACCGTTTTGATGATAAGTTATCCCATAAAATAAGCTGCATGTATATAAACCAAATATGCCAAGTTTCATGGAAGTCAAACTTCAGAGCACCGAGATAATTATGATGTGTGAAAAAAAACAACTTATAGTAATAACAATCTGGAAACTTAGAAATGTGCATTTGAAATTCTCATTCCTCATTATGACAGCACACAGTTGGTGTTTTCCTCCAAATTTTTAAACTATGAAATACCTATTCTGCTGCCCCCCCCCCCCCCCCTCCCCTCCCATCCCCCCCTCCCCCCCCCCCCCTCCCCCCCTCCCCCCCCTCCCCCCAAAAAAAAATTAAATAAAAGGTAATATTTTCAGCCATTTTTCAATATAATTTTTTTTAAGAAACACAGAGAGAGAAGAGAGAGAGAGAGAGAGAGAGAGAGAGAGAGAGAGAGAGAGAGAGAGAGACGAGAGACGAGAGAGGAGAGACGAGAGACAGAGAGAGAGAGAGTAGAGAGAGAGAGACGAGAGTAGACAGAGAGACAGACGAGACGACAGACAGACAGACAGACAGACAGACAGACAGACAGACAGACAGACAGACAGACAGACACAGACATTCAGACAGACAGACAGACAGACAGACAGACAGACAGACAGACAGACAGAGACAGACACAGAGAGAGAGAGAGAGAGAGAGAGAGAGAGAGAGAGAGAGAGAGAGAGAGAGAGAGAGAGAGAGAGAGAGAGAGACAGAGAGATAGAGAGAGAGAGAGAGAGAGAGAGAGAGAGAGAGAGAGAGAGAGAGAGAGAGAGAGAGAGAATCAGGCTGTACATAAACCCATAGGAAGAAGAAAAAAGGTACATGCATTTTTGTACATTCTTTTAAAAATTCACAAAATTTCACCAAACTGTTGTTCTGACACAGTGCTGAAATGATTCTCCAAGGATGAAGCAAGGCAAATGCAACTGTGTAACAGGCTTAAATTATGAATCACTTTTCTTGATTTATAGTCTTCAAAATTGTCTCAGAGAGAGAAAAAAGCCCTCTTGCATTGGTGGAATCCATCCTATATACTGCTATCACTGTTGAAGTCGTCTGCTTAAGAATATGTCTACGTATTCTTCAGGCCAGGATGAGGCTGAAGGATGTGGAAAACCACTGAAACCACGAAAGTATCAACTGGAACTTGCAGAGTTGGCTCTGCAGGGCAAAAATGTCATCATATGTGCACCCACCAACACTGGCAAAACTATTGTTGCCATCAAAATCATCCAGGTAAATGATCAGTGAGTGAATTAATAAAATGAATGAACGAATGAATGAATGAACAGATGGGCCGGCCAATGAATGTATAAATGAATGAATGAATGAGTGAATGAAGGTATGGTGGGAAAGTGGGTTCTCTTCCTCCTTCTCCTTCCTCCTTGTTCCCACTTCCCTCTTTTTCTCCATATTTCTTGCCTCTTCTTTCCTCTTGCCTCCACTTCCTTCCCCCCCCCCCCTCCCACCCCACCCCCACCCCCCACTTCCTACATGTAGATCCCCACATCTGTGCATATACTGCTGCTTTCACCACATCCAACACAGTTTCCATTTTCTCCTGCCGATTCCTGCTGTGTTACTGCTTTTCCTGCCTTTGTGTCTCTTTTCTCCATATTTCTATTACCTCTTTTTTTGTATTCACCTTTCCTTTGTTTTCATTCTTGGATAAAGTGAACATTAATCAGGTGCTTGGTCTATTGGGGGTCCATCATTTCCATCTGTACAGGAGCACCTCAAAAAGCCAGGGATCCACAAAGTGGCCTTCATAGTGGACAAGGTAGCCCTGGCTGGACAGCAGTTTGACCGATGCCGCCAATACCTCTCCCCAGAGACTCGCATAAAGAAAATGATTGGGGAGGCACAAGAGTCTCCGATGCCTTTAGGATCTGTGCTGCAGAAGTAAGAGTGATTCCTTTTTATTTGATGACTAGCTTTTTCTTTACTTTGGTTTTCTACCTTTCAGCATATTATACTCTGGGGAAAAATGTTCACAACAGTGAAAAATTGATGAAGTGGCCCAGTGATTGGGGTAAAATGTTAAGTAGTTTGAGACTCAGACCTGGGTAACGAGTTGCTATATAAAACCATACCTTTACCTTTAGTGCAAAGCCATTTATGCAGAGGCAAGAACGCTTTCCTTTTCTTTGATCTCTTTCCTTTTCTATACTTTTATATTTTGACTTTTAGTTTTTTTAATGTTAACTAAGATTGCCCCATCCTTCCACCCTGTGTTTTTCCTACCATGTGTTTCAATGGGCCTGTTTTGTTCTTGTCTTGCATGGAGTGAGAGTTTGTGGTATTGTTTGTCTGCTGTTGAGCAGAGGTTGGAATTGTACCTTTGAGCTAGTTGTTTTTAATTCCAAAGTGTTCCTACTTCATGTCGTAGGAGATAGATGCATGGAACATGGATAGATTGACATATTCAGCACTGTCACTGCATGATGGAAACCACTGGTGTTCTTTGCTAGTCATGCATTGCTTCAGTGATAACTTGAGATGAAAGAATCCCTGAACAATTTCCTTTGTGTGTGAGACAAGGAAGATTACAGAACCACCTTTACTTCTACAGGATGGATGTCATCATCATGACCGCCCAGATTCTGGTCAATGCCCTGAAGGATCCGGAGTCTGGCATTCGAGGGCTGCAGGACTTCACTCTTCTGATCTTCGATGAGTGCCACCACACCATGGATAACCACCCCTACAACCAGGTCATGGTCCGGTACATTGACCGACTCAAGCTTGCTGATTCTGAAGCTCCATGTCAGCCTCAGGTAGATATAATGTGTGGTGTTTATCTTTCCTTGCTTGGATTTAGAAGGTGATCTTTTTTTGTTGTTGCTAAGCATGCGCACATATGGGCTCATGAAAGCGCGTGTGCACACAACACACACACACAGACAAACACATATATACAGACACATACACATATACACACACATGCACACACGCTCGCACGCACGCATGAACGCACACACACACACACACACACAAATACAATACTATGTATTTTGTTGTTCTTCAGATTAGAATTCATTACACTTCAAACAGGCTAGTTTAAATGGTTCCTTTATCTTATTTACATAATAGCAAAAATAGTGGTAAGTATAATAGTATCTTATTTACATTTCTAAGTGTATTAAAAACACCAACCCACCCACGCAAAACTTTCTCTTTGTAGAAACCTTCATCCCCCTGTGGGTTCGGGGTAAGAATTGACCCATCGCGTCTCCCTACGCGATTTGTAAGAGGCGAATAACTAGGGACACCGTGACTTGATTACCGTTTACTCCAAACTGTTCTAAAGATGTTCATGCTAAATGGCCTTACATAGCCCACAAAGGCTGACAGGCAGTAAAACACTGTCCATCCATCCATAGAAACCTTCAGTTCACACGCGTATAAATCCCATGCAAATCCTGGCACTGATTGGTCTCGAGACATGACTTATTTTGCACGGTTTTCTGTTGATTGGTTACCTTCAAATAGGATGCACTGTATTCTTGTGCATTGCGTTTAGATGCTGACTTATTTCTATATCAGACCAAGGACCAATATTAGATAGTGACTATGATCAGACTGAGACATATTCTTCAGTAGAACTGATTTTCTTGTAAACTGTGAGCGTGAAGAAGTGTTGTGCCAAAAAAAATTCTGCAGCATCAAATTTCTCAAACAACCAATCAGCAGAAACAACTGAAGAAAACAGCTCACAACTGAGCTATATGATAGTATCATCACAGACATCTTTGGTATCATTTAGCTGAGTGGCACACACCTATGTTAGACAACCAATCAGCGCTCAGCTTCGCACGGGATTTAGTCATGGTCCTAGTTGTCCTGCTTGACACTAGCCTCTTGCTCTGACTTCAGGTGGTGGGGTTGACTGCCTCGGTGGGAGTGGGCAAGGCCAGGAGCCAAAGTGCAGCCTTGCAGCACATCAAGCATCTGTGTGCCAACATGGATGCTGTGGGCGTGGTGACTGTCAGGGAGAACAAGGAGGAGCTTGCAAAGTACACAAACATCCCTCCAACAGGTGAATTTCCTAGGGAGTCGACCTTGACTGCCTGCATGCTGTGGTCTTGGAGTTGTCTTTTGCTCTGAGAGGAGGTCTCCTTGAAATGCAATCACCTTACAACTGCAGTATGCTTGGGTTCACAGACATCTCAAAGCAGCCATCTTCTTAGAAGACACACGCTTAGAGCAACTATTTTTTTAACACAAAGATCTACTTGGATCTTGTTGAAGCAACATTCTGTCTGATGCAGGGATTGGTTCAGAACAGATATTAATTGGAGCTGAGATTTTTATGAAACAGAAATGTATTCATGTCTGTGTTCTTAACAGGCATAAAACTTAACTCTATGCTGGCATGCCTGATACGCCAGAGTTAGAAGCGTTCTAGGATTAAGCAAACATGTCTTGAATCCCTATTTGAAGGTTTAGTGAGGGTAGAGAGCTTCCTAAGCATTTCAGAGATGTTGTTCCAAGACCTTGGACCCACGCAAGGGAATGACCAGTGACCATAAACATTGAGCCGTCTCTTTGGAACAGTCCAGAAGTTTTGTGTGGAGGATTGTAGGGTTCTTTGTGGTTTGTACTCCTTCAGTAAGCATGGGCTAATAGGCAGGGGATCTGCCAAAGATACATTTGAACACAGTGCAGAGAACTTTGTTCTCAGTGTGATGCTGCAATGACAGTTAGGGTAGGTTCTTCAGAGTAATCAACAAAGGAGCTATTCTAGGAGGGTGTGCAACTACCCTGGCGCCAAAATCAAATGTGTCAGATGCTTGTTTCATGCCACATTCAACCATCTGTAAGTTCCATGTGATTTTCATGCATATTGACAAAAAATTAAAATAAATCAATTCAATAAAAAGCTCACAGATTGATCTATTCCACATTGCCACAACTGTTCTGGTTAACCCATCATGCAAAGTATCATTTTATTGGGTTAGATATTGCTACTCAGGAGGAACTTTGCTCCATGAATTTTTTTCTTTTTGATTTGACTGAAGTGCTGATTACTTGGTCTCAAATTGACCTGTTCACAGTTTTAAAACACCTATCAGATGAAGAGACAAATTCAATGAGTCATGCATGTCAGACTCCAGCATTTTCCAACTTTGTCTCATTCCCTTGATAACAGCATAACTACTACTTTCAGAGTGTTTTGTTTTCCAGAGACGTTGAAAGTTTCTCCGAGGGTTCATGATGAATTTCGAAACATCACTGAAAGAATCATGACAGCTATAGAAGACAGCTTGCAAATACCAAAGTGTAAGTAATACTTTCAAATGTTTGTGTGTGTATTGGTTCTTGGCGTCTCTAAATACCAAAATATGGGATAAGGATTGGTTTTATGGTAGCTGGTTGTATTTTAGCTTTGAGGCTTTGAGGAATGTTTCATCCCTCATTCCTCAGACTTTGGAGACCTCCCTGGCACCATGCAAAGTCATCTGAGGACTCCCCCACGGCTGAACAGGGCCGAGGACCAGTACGTGCAATGGCTGAGCATGCTGGACAAGCTGGCTGCCCAGCTAGACAACAATGACGCCCGCCGTTTCATCTTCGCCTGCCATGAGCAACTCAAGGTTGAGCTCTAAAAGTGCCTTGGCTGCCTCTTCATTTTTCTGTTCCTGCTTTCCATCTCTCGTTCTTTCTCTCATTTTCATCTCTTCCTGTTCCCTTTTTCCTTTTTCTGCTTAGATTCCTCTTCTTTTTGTTCCTCTTCCCCCATTTTCACCCCTCCATCTGTTCCTCTTCCTTCTATTTCTCGTCCTTCTCCTGTTCCTCCCTTTACTTATCTCCATCTGTTTCTCCTTCTGCTCATCCTTCTGTTCCGTCTCATTCTGCTCATCCAACTGTTCATCCTCCCTATATTCCTACATCTTTTGTTCCTCCTAGCTCCTTCTGTTCCCCCTGCCTCTCGTCCTCTCCATCTGTTCCCCCTGCCTCTCGTCCTCTCCATCTGCTCCCCCTCCTTCTGGTCATCCTCCTGTTTTCTCTCCTTCTGCTCATCCTTAATCCTGTTCATCCTCTGTGTATTCCTCTTCCTTCTTTTCCTTCCTTTTCATCCTGCCTCTATTTTATCTCCTTCTGTTCATCCTCCTGTCTCTATTACTTCTTCCTCTGTTCCTCCTTCCTCTGTTCCCCCTCCTGCTCCTCCTCCTTCTGTTCTTCCTCCTTTATTCCTCCTCGTTTTGTTCTTCCTCCTTCCATAACTCCTCCTCCTCTTTCTCCTCCTTCAGTTCCTTCTCTTTCTGTATCTCCTCCCTCTACTTCTCAACCATTTGTTCCTACATCTGTTCCTCTTCCCTCTACTTTTATTTTTCTATTCCTTCTCCTTATGTTCCTCTTCCTTCTGTTCCTCCTCCTTCTATTCCGCCTCTTTCTGTTCCTTCTTCCAGAATTCGTCCTCTTTCTGTTCCTTCTTATTCTGCTCCTCCTCCTTCGGTACGTTTTCCCTCTATTTCTACTTTACTGTTCCTCCTCCATCTGTTCCTCCTCCTTCCCATCCTCCTCCATCCATTCATCTTCCTTTTATTCATTCTCCATCTGTCTTCACTCCCTGTTCCTTTTCTCTCTGTTCCTCCTCCAACTTCTTCTCTCCCTCCCTCCTCCCATCCCTCACTCTCTCCCACCCTTCCTCTGTCACACCAATATTGGGTGAAATCGAATTCCTACAGACTGCTGTGGCTTGTTAGAAACCAGATGCATAAGCTCAAGGTGATTGACGTTGCAGGTCTACAACTCTGCTTTGATGCTAAACGAGGACTGCCGCACCCAGGATGCCATGCAGTTCCTCAAGAATAGATTTGAAGGCATCAAGCGGAAGGCCAGCTTTGGGGAAAGCACAGGGGAGGAAGTCCGACTCCTTGAGATCTTTGACAGTGAGATGAAGATGTCTTTTACCCTTTAAGTCTTGGTCAAGAATGGTTCAAGGAAACTAAATAGGAGGGGGCATATAAATAGGAAGTGGTCTTTTATCATGAGGATAAGGATGGAAAGAGGGACTAGAACGATGGGAGAAGCATGGGAAATGCTGTAAAGTAGAGCTTCAGAATGCTAGTGTCCTGGGTTGTTTGCAGACAAAAAAAAATTATTTACATGTTTGTTAGGTAAATTTTCTCTTCTTTTTTTTCAACGGTACTGAGGGTTTGATTTTAGCGCAGTAATTTTCTATAGCATAGTAAGAAATTCAGTTTTTCCTTCAGAATTCTTGAGTCAAGCCTTAAGGCTATGAAAATACTTTTCTGTTTGGTACTCTCTTTTTTTGGGGGGTGGGGGGTGGGGGTGGGGTGGAGGTGGGAGGGGGCTGAATTTTACATCAAAGTTTAGACTTGAAAAAGTTGAAATGTGATTTGCTGCATTTAGACCAACAGTGCTTGAACCCATGCAGTGAAGCGTTATAAATAATTATGCACACACAACTTTTTTAAAAACTGACACAACAATTTTCAACGTTGCAAACTGTATCACTGATCCTGACCCGCCGGAACAAAGCATTTATCAAGTATCTACTTGCATGTCTGTCTTGATTGTGCATTGACCAGAATTTCTCATTGGGACTCTCCAGAATGGGATGTAAAGATGTTGCTATGAGGTGCTGCACTGTTTCAAGAAGGCGCTGAAAGTGCCGCTTCTCACTTTTGCAGAGCACTGCTGTCAGCTGGAGGCTGCCAACCATGACACCACCAATCCTATGCTTGATGCTCTCGAGGAGATCATTCTGGAGACTTTCAAGGAGCAAAGCGACTCAAGGGCCATTCTGTTTGTAAAGACCAGAGAGTTGACTGCTGCTCTGGTTCAGTGGATGGAGGCCACTGAGGAGCTACAGTCCCTGAAACCAGCTTTCTTCACAGGGGCTCAGGCCGCTGCAGACAAAGGAGGTGAGTGCAGAAGTTCCATCAGTGCAATTCCATACCTGTTGGGCCACTGGTCCACACTCACCCTGAAGGAGCGCTGCAGTTTATAAAGTTATTAAGCTGGAGCATTTTGGAATGGTAAAAAAAAATCCTCCACTTTTCTTTCTCCCTAATGGAGGTGATTCTTCCAATCAAAAACCCCTTTGTGGGTTTAGAGTAAGAAAAGACCCATTGTTTCTCTCTATTGTGTTAGTAAAGGGCAATTAACGAGGGAAATTGAGGCTTGACATGCTCTTATTCTAACTAGTTCTCGTGATTTTTGTGATTGACGGCCTTGCATAGCCCGCAACAGTTGATCAAAACCTCCTCCTTTTCTTCCTCTTCTACCCCCCCCCCTCCCTTTTCCTCCTCCTACTCCTGCTCCTCCTCCTCTCAAATTATTGAAGTGAAATAGGCATGATAAGCTGGAGTAGATGGTGTTACTTCCTATTTTTGCAAGAGCCAGAAAAGCCTTCTGCGTCTACAAGTGTTTCAAGATGAAACACTCCCAGAATGCCATTCTTTTTTACTCACATGCGAAGCAAAAGTGAGTCTATGTACTCACCCGTGTCGTCCGTCCGGGCGTCCGGGAGTCCGGGCGTCCGTGAAAAACTTTAACGTTGAATTTATCTCAGAGACTATTAAGTCTATCAACACCCAATTTGGCATGATGGTGTATGATGACCTCAAAAAACATACA
>JAWQFJ010000931.1:37500-52225 GCA_034096865.1 Theodoxus fluviatilis
TTAAATTTTATGGGTCAAGGGTTTCTGCTGTGTACATAACCTTCTAAAGTCTTTTATCATTTTTCCCCAACAGAAACCTTGATTTTTATTTTCATTTTACTGAGGCTGCTGTGATAATTGGAGGGAACGTGAGGTTTGTTTGTTTGTTAGTTGTTTTTTTTCGGGGGGTGGGAGGGTGGGGGGTGCTGCGGAGATCATAGAATAAATGCAATAATCTCCTTTATACAAGGCCAAGCTGTAGTTTTAGCTACGTTTTTATAGTTGTCATGGCTTTTAAAAAGATTGAATGGGATGTTGCTTGCCCATTTTAATATGTAATTTCATCTGTGTATTTTTATGTATTAACAATGATATGTCAATTGTGTCGTGCTGATTGATGTGTTTTGATGCAAGTGACATACTGGAAAAGGCAAATTTTGTTTCCACTGTGTAAATTTACTAACTGAGATAATGGCCTTCTTTAGTAAAAAGGATGTTTTACGTTTTGAGTGTTTGTATTTAGTGGACATATCTAAATGAAAATGGGATGCATTATCATTCATGCTGTTTATACATATTTGACAATATAGTAGTTGCATGCAAATGACTTATTATAGACTGGTGAACATACATTTGTGTAATGTGCTGCACACTGCATGTCAATTCCTGTGCCATAGTTTTCTTGTTCTGTCAGGAAAGTATTTGCAATAAATAAGAATCTTTACTTTAATAAGCTAAAGTCAGATTTTTGTTGTTATTTTATCATGCACAATGGTGTTTGCATATTTAACTACTGATTATAGATGTTTGTCACAGTCTTTACACAAACTGAATTACCCCTGGAAGTCACAAACACATACTTTCATGTATGAACTCTGCAATGCTTGATCATCAAAAGTGTTTTTGCGGGTGACTCCACAGGCAATACTACATTTTCATGGACATGCTAATTCAACATTCAGAAAACAGCAATGGAAGACACGTGATATGGTGGAAAGGGGTGATACGAATTTTCCAACACACAATTTTTACGAGCATAATTAAATTAAAAAAGAAGGCACTTCCCTTTGTGATGAAAACTTGAGCTGGAGCAAACAAGGCAGGCAGGTGTTGACTCAAAATGATGGATTTAACTTATGTAAGTTCTTTTACATCAACAAGTGATTTTTATATGCAAAAGATGCAGAGGCTTAGATACAGGTGTGTGCGGAAGGGGAAAGTCGAGACCCCAAGAGGAGGAGAGGAGGGCAAGACCTCATCTTCTCTAACAACCTGCACAAACCTGTACTGTGTACACTGGTCAACAACCAACAAACAACCGATTTTGCGTTTTCACACCCTGTAGATGTAAAGATAATATACAGCTTTATTTGCTTGTGGTACATGCCACAGGGAACATGGAGTGGTAGTACACGTGTATATGGGTCTTCTGTGCATAGTAAAGCGTTTCCTTATCTGTGGATGAAAACGACAAGGTCGTCTTAGGGTTTATAAGCTTGTGTTGTGAAGGTACTGAAGTGTGTTGGAATGTAGTGGCGCTTTCAAGGCTCTGACGTCAGTCTCCTCGACCTTGTCGTTGCTTAGTTACTTCAAAGATTATAGGTTACACATTGGTTACTTGACAGAGGGTGAATTATTCCTCCAAGTGTCATGTGACGTCATTCGAGTTGCTTCCAGATGGTCTGTTCTCTTCTCGTTGTTCATGATGATAATAGACAGTCTAGTAAACTAGAGATTTCGCCTACCGGCGAAGTATCTCTAGCACCGTTGACATCACGTGATGGAAGGTTTTCGGCCAATTTATGCAAACGGAGGTCACACGAGAGGCTTGTGGGATAGCCGATGTGCTCCCTGACATACGCCGTTAAAGTAGTTCCAAGACTATTTCGCACAAAACTCTTAACTTACTCTTGTTGAGACAACAAACAAGCGTTTATTCGATACAATAAAATGTTTGTGTTGAAATGGAAACAAGCTTTGACATCTGAATGATTTCTGTAAAAAGAGGAGAGAAAAATATTATCAGAACGAACTATTTTTGGCGCAAGGCTGCAATGCGAAAGGTCAAGCCTATTGCGCATTCATTGCGAACTGTGCCAGAGTCACTATACTGACTCGGGTTTACAGAATGGATAATAGAAAGCCTCCAAAATGTATTAAAGGCGCGAGTGCGGGCATGTGTGTGTGTGTGTGTGTGTGTGTGTGTGAGAGAGAGAGAGAGAGAGAGAGAGAGAGAGAGAGAGAGAGAGAGAGCACAAGACAGAGAAAGTGAGGGCCTAAAAAGATACTCGAGTGCAAAAAGTCCTCCATTAGGAGTGATGAGTCCTCTACAGGATTGCGCCCTTACAGTGTAGTGTACATGTTACAAATTCGTTGCGACTCGAGCTCTGTCTGGTTGCACCTGTTTACATCGGCGTCTAGGGCAGTGTAGCGGCCAAAACAGTAACCTGGCCAAAACAGTAACCGGAAGTCATCGCAGAGTTATCTGCTCGGGACGTGCTGAGAATTCCACTCTAAATAGAGACGGCACCCGCCACTCCGCCTGACTGACTTGGCACGCCCGGGGAGTTATGCTAAGATCCGGCCGCGTAAATATATCTGCGTTTTGTGACAAACGTCTTTCTCGGCGGTACTGTACTCCATGCACCTTAACGGTGCGCGTGATTCGGGTGTAATCTTAAGCTAAACGACGTTTATTGGCGCTGCTGAAATGGTCGAAGTCGGAAACATTCGGAACGTCGTTTAGCTTAAGATTACACCCGAATCACGCGCACCGTTAAGGTGCATGGAGTACAGTACCGCCGAGCAAGACGTTTGTCACAAAACGCAGATATATTTACGCGGCCGGATCTTAGCATAACTCCCCGGGCGTGCCAAGTCAGTCAACGGTCGCGTTTTATAAAACCAGACTACAAACAGACTACAGGGAGGTGACTCCCATATTATTTCCGGCAGGGGAGACGGCTTTACACGGGGAAAAACTTTTTTGAACGCTACATCATGTGTTAAACTACACAAATGCACCAAAACCTCGTAAAGCAACTAATGCGTCGTTTGTCGGAATATATTCCATGCGAAGAACAGGTGCAGGAGCGGTAAATTGCATAAAGCACGTCCCTCGCAGATAACTCTGCGATGACTTCCGGTTACTGTTTTGGCCAGGTTACTGTTTTGGCCGCTACAGGTAGTTAAAAAAACACCTCCCCTCGGCAATGTCAAGGCCGCTTCTGCAACGATCTCGCTCGGTCATTGTCTGTGCTAGAGTTCACAGGGGTCGTTTCCCACTGTTCACGACATGGCGTAGCGTCTGCAGGAAAAGCCGCGAACGCCGCGATCTAAAAATAGATCAGCGAATGACGTCTACCAACATCCGTGGACATCGCTTAGCGTGCGTTCCCATTGCTGTGCTGCAAGATGGTTCGACACTGCTCCTGGGGGAAAATGCAACAGCGTTTCAAGATACAAGCGCAAAGACCACATGAAAGGAGTATTTTTTATAACGATGCCCACTTGTTGAATCGGAGAAATTCAATCGATGGGTGCATTTGTGCGGGCGAATACACTTCAAAGTAAAGCCAAACAGCTCCTAGGCACGATGGAGACAGTTCATTTGTTCAAAGCATTTCGTTGGTGGCAATGAAACTACAGAAATGAATCCGGATCCAATCCCTGCTCATTACACGGAACAGCAGGTGAGATTTTATTATGATAGATAGCGGTTAGGGGCTCCGCATCACACGGAATGGAAGATTTATCATGCCTCCGTGCCGAACAGAGCGTTTTCGGCGTTCTTTCATTCCTTCAGCTGTTCACAACGCGGACTTACACATGGATATATAGCTACAGGGTTAAACTCAGCTTAAAGAGTAAAGCAACGGATATGCATTATTGCATACATAAGGTTAAGCTACACGAATGATTTCGGTGGGGGTAATAATATATTAATTATTGTGTTATGAGCGGGAGTTTGCGAGAGATCGACCGTACAGTCATGACAAGACGTATATATATATATATATATATACGTACGCCTCTGCAGTTGTAACTGTTCTGTGATTAGTTTGTTTAATTTTAATTGGTATCCACTTCACGTCTTAATCACTAGAAAATTGGACACTCGTCTGAGATCGATAACACGAAAAAGTATATTAAAATTATGTGTGTGTGTGTGTGTGTGTGTGTGTCTTGTCATGACTGTACGGTCGATCTCTCGCAAACTCCCGCTCATCACACAATAATTAATATATTATTCAGACATGGGACTGATCCGTATTTATACTGATTTCCGTATGTTTTTAAAGTCAATGGGTCATTTCTGAGATCGACGCAAATCCGAAGAGAAAATTTGGGGGGGGGGGGGGGGTAGGGTGAACTTTGGCGCCTTCGCAAGTTCGGTTGTCGGGTCGTTCCGTCATGTTTCACGAAGTACTGCGACGTCATTTATCCAAACTTTGCGCTCGTTTTGATTGGTCACGATCATTGCCGATCTTTGCCGAAGCTGAAAATACTCGTTTTCGGATTCTCCGAGCGCTTGTGCAGTTGTGAAGTCGAAGCAGTCAAAATGGCGAATTACTCGAGTCAAAGATTATATAGAGTGAGTTTTCGCGTCAACTATAGTGACTCGAGTCGAACCGTAGGTCGCAAAAACTCGGTACGGTACGACCGGAGTGACGTCACAGGTTAACCAAAGTTCAACCTTGGCCCCAGCGTACGTTCTCTCCAGTTCCAAGATGGCTGCCATGGCGAGGAGAGAAACTTCTGCAAATGTTTTTTCACAAAGTTACGGATTGTGAGAACACAATTGTTGTAAATCACTTAACCTTTCAAAAATTAAGGATACTGGGTTGGATACTGTCTTGGTTTTAATGCATTTTATTTTAGCAGTGATGTTTATTTTGGGAAGAAATGAGGTCAACATGAGTTTGGGTGCGATTTCTGACTGTCAGCAGGGCAGGGATAAAAACCACGCTACCCCCCCCCCCCCCCCCCCCCCCCCCGCCCCCCTCCCCAATCGGCCTAAATACATCCCAGCACAGCTTGCTTCTAATTTCATTCAAATTTCAGCCCCAAAACTCAACAGATTGCACAGATTTGTTCCACAACAGTAAATCCGCAACACACCAGCCAAGGCTGTCGCCATCTTGTTGCAAGGGAAGCGACTGGACACAACTGAACAGCGTTTTCGCGAAGAAAAAAACCAGACATGCGCAGTGACCCTACCGTAGCTAACCCAGGTTACTCGCGAAAACTCGCTCATAGTATACACAAGATAGCTCAATAGCTCATTGTTGTGAGGATCGAGACACGTTGCGCCCCCAACCGGAAGGTTACTTGGGGGAATCAATGGAAGTAATCACCGCTTACCGACATGTAAAATTGCTTGTTTCTCGACGCGTTTCTGATGCGTTCCGATCATGTACGTGTGTGAATAAATTTACAGTGTAATGTGTAATAAAATGATTTGCTGCAATAATGGGGGTGTTTTGGTTTTGTTTTTTGAAGCAGGCGGTGTGGAATCGAACGCGCACATAGGCCTATTAAATCTACATGGTGTGATGGAACGATCTAATTTTCATTATTATCGAAGAATGCAAGCTTGTTTATCAACGTATATACACCCTGTGGAATATCTTTAGGAAATGCAAAGCAATACATACCTGTCAAGAAGGTGATTTGCGGCCAGAAAGTCATTCGATCAAGTGATTCAGTTGCCGCATGAGAGAAGCNNNTCCTTCTCCTGTTCCTCCCTTTACTTATCTCCATCTGTTTCTCCTTCTGCTCATCCTTCTGTTTCTCTTCATTCTGCCCATCCAACTGTTATCCTCCCTCTATTTCTATTCCTTTTGTTCATACTAGCTCCTTCTGTTCCCCCTGCCTCTAGTCCTCTTCATCTGTTCCCCCTCCTTCTGGTCAACCTCCTGTTCTCTCTCCTGCTCATCCTCCTGTTCATTCTCTCTGTATTTCTCCTCCTCCTCCTTCCTTCCCTCCTGCCTCTATTTTTTCTCCTGTTCATCCTCCATCCACCTGCTTCTATTCCTTCTCCTTCTGTTCCTCCCGCATGCCCATTTCTTACGTGTTAGCTTATTTCTAATTTGGGTCGTTTATGAATAAATTAATCTAGGGGTTAACTGCACTGCCCACTCGCAACTCTTCCCACACAATCATCAATCAACGATGGAACAAGACTGAAATGACGTTGAGGACACAGATCATAATCAAAATACTTTAATTCCTTCAAAATCAAAATCCTAAGAGACCGCTGTAAGTGATAATTAGGATACTAATGATAATTATGCAACAATAAGTATGCTGAATCCCCAGATAAAATAAAGGTGGTCTGCCAAACCCAATGACATGATACTTAACTGACGAAGGTGCAGGTTCAGCCAATCAGCGGTCTCTTTAGTTGAGTTCGACGGTGGATGTGACGAACACATGTGGAGGGGGAAGGGATATGGAAAGGAAAGGGGAAGGGGGAAACCAGTGCACCGTGGCACCTTCACACCACAATGTATTAAGAACACGGGATTTCTCTCCACCCAGTGGACTCGTCAGTTGAGGGGTGAATTCTCTTGCTTACGATGGCACGCGGTGGTAATCCTTCTGTGGAACGAGACGACTGGAGTGAAACTCTGGGTGTTGGCATAGACGTTTCTGGAGAGAAGGCAAAACGCAGACGTAGACGCTCCCAATGGCAGAGCACGTGGAGAAAGCAGACGTTTCTAGGGAGAAGGTGATACGCAGACGTAGACACTCCCAATGACAGAGCACGTGGAGAAAGCAGACGAGGCATAGACGCTCCCAACAGCGGAGCACGTGGAGAAAGCAGACGTTTCTAGGGAGAAGGTGATACGCAGACGTAGACACTCCCAATGGCAGAGCACGTGGAGAAAGCAGACGTTTCTAGGGAGAAGGTGATACGCAGACGTAGACACTCCCAATGACAGAGCACGTGGAGAAAGCAGACGTTTCTAGGGAGAAGGCAAAACGCAGACGTAGACACTCCCAATGACAGAGCACGTGGAGAAAGCAGACGAGGCATAGACGCTCCCAACAGCGGAGCACGTGGAGAAAACAGACGCTCGTCTCTCTCAGTGGCAGGGGTGAGACAAACTCCGCTTTCATTGAGAGAGAAGCTTCTGGAAGAGGAGAGAAGACGATACTTCAGTTCTCTCTTTCGCAGTCGTGACTCTCTTCATAGGTAGTCGAACTTTTCTTCATGGGACGGGCTCTCAATGTAGAACGGCTTGCGCCACATGGGTTTCAGACAGGGCGCTTCCACTCACACTCACGGTGGCTGTCCTAGGTAAACTGTACTTGCGCACCAACTACGGTATCTGCAGGGGTTTATATACTGGCGCCCAAAAACCTTATACCTAATTTCTGTCCAATCACAACACATGCAGGGTGTCTCCAGTCGCAATATCAAACAGAGAGCCAATCACTGATCGACTATATAAGTACTTATTCGATCACGTGTGATCTCCAGTTTAGTTTGGATCAATCCACCAACCCAACACCGTCGACAGGCGAACTCCAATGTCCCATGTTGATTGGCTAATCACAATTCTCTAGTCGTTCTGTGATTAATCTCAGCTTGGAGTCGCAAACCACTTTACTGATTCATTTATACACCAGGCAAGTGTCAGTGTTCCTTCACCACTCGCCTCTCATAAATCTTGAATAAACATGGTGCATTCTACTGCAATCATAAGGTCGGCAGACCACCTCACACCATCCTAACAGGGTTGGCAGCCACACTAACCCACTAACCCACTGGTTAATAAACAACAATATGGCAAACACTTACTAGTGAGGAAGGGTGCTCTCATCACACCATTCATGTATTCCTCCTGTCTCTATTCCTCATTCCTCTGTTCCTCTTGCTCTTCCTCCTTTTGTTTTTCCTCCTCGTTCTGTTCTTCCTCCTTCTATTCCTCCTCCTCCTGTTTATCCTTCTTCAGTTCCTTCTCTTTCTGTATATCCTCCCTCTACTTCTCAACCATCTGTTCCTTCTTCTGTTCCTCCTCCCTCTACTTCTATTCCTTCTATTCCTCCTTCTTATGTTCCTCCTCCTTATGTTCCTCCCCCTTCTACTCCGCCTCTTTCTGTTCCTCCTTCAAGAATTCCTCCCCTTTCTGTTGCGTCTCTGTCTGCTCCTCCTCCTTTGGTACATTCTCCCTCTTTACCTACTCCTCTATTCTTCCTCCATCTGTTCCTCCTCCATCCATTCATCTTCCTTTTATTCATTCTCTTCCTGTCTTCCCTCCCTCTGTTCCTCCTCCCTCTGTTTCTTTTTTCTCTGTTCCTCCTCCTACTTCTTCTCTCCCTACCTCCTCCCATCCCTCACTCTCTCCCACCCTTCCTCTGTCACACCATTATTGGGTAGAATCGAATTATTAGAAACCAGATGCATAAGCTCAAGGTGATTGACGTTGCAGGTCTACAACTCTGCTTTGATGCTAAACGAGGACTGCCGCACCAAGGATGCCATGCAGTTCCTCAAGAAAAGATTTGAAAGCATCAAGCGGAAGGCCAGCTTTGGGGAAAGCACAGGGGAGGAAGCCCGACTCCTTGAGATCTTTGACAGTGAGATGAAAATGTCTTTTACCCATGAAGTCTTTGTTAAGGATGGTTCAAGCAAAGTAAATAGGAGAGGGCATATACATATGAAGTGGTATTTTATCATAAGGATAAGGATGGAAAGGAGGACTAGAACGATGGGAGAAGCATGGGATATGCTGTAAAGTAGAGCTTCAGAATGCTAGCGTTCTTGGTTGTCTGCAGACAAAAAACTTTTATTTACATGTTTGTTCAGTAAAGTTCCTCTCTTTTTTTCAACGGTACTGAGGGTTTGATTTTAGCGCAGTAAATTTCTATACCATAGTAAGAAATTATGTTTTTCCTTCAGAATTCTTGAGTCAAGCCTTAAGGCTATGAAAATACTTTTCTGTCGGGTACTTCTTCTTCTTTTTTGGGGGGGTGGGGGGGGGGGGTGGGGGGTGGGGGGGCTGAATTTTACATCACAGTTTAGACTTGAAAAAATTGAAATGTGATTTGCTGCATTTAGACCAACAGTGCTTGTACCCATGCAGTGAAGCGTTATAAATATGCACACACAACTTTTTTTTAAACTGACGCACAACAATTTTCAATGTTGCAAACTGTATCACTGATCTTGACGCGCCAGAACAAAGCATTTATCAAGTATCTACTTGCATGTCTGTCTTGATTGTGTATGACCAGAATTTCTCATTGGGACTCTCCAGAATGGGATGTAAAGATGTTGCTATGAGGTGCTGCACTGTTCCAAGAAGGCGCTGAAAGTGCCGCTTCTCACTTTTGCAGAGCACTGCTGTCAGCTGGAGGCTGCCAGCCATGACACCACCAATCCTAAGCTTGATGCTCTCGAGGAGATCATTCTGGAGACTTTCAAGGAGCAAAGCGACTCAAGGGCCATTCTGTTTGTAAAGACCAGGGAGTTGACTGCTGCTCTGGTTCAGTGGATGGAGGCCACTGAGGAGCTACAGTCCCTGAAGCCAGCTTTCTTCACAGGGGCTCAGGCTGCTGCCGACAAAGGAGGTGAGTGCAGAAGTTCCATCAGTGCAATTCCAGACCTGTTGGGCCACTGGTCCGCACTCACCCTGAAGGAGCATTGCAGTTTATAAAGTTATAAAGCTGGAGCATTTTGGAATGGTATAAAAAAAATCCTCCACTTTTCTTTCTCCCTAATGGGGGTGATTCTTCCAATCAAAAACCCCTTTGTGGGTTTAGAGTAAGAAAAGACCTACTGTTTCTCTCTATTGTGTTAGTAAAGGGCAATTAACGAGGGAAATTGAGGCTTGACATGCTCTTATTCTAACTAGTTCTCGTGATTTTTGTGATTGACTTGCTTGCATAGCCCACAAAAGTTGATCAAAACCTCCTCCTTTTCTTCCTCTTCTTCTCCCCCTTTTCCTCCTCCTTCTCCTGCTCCTCCTCCTCTCAAATTATTGAAGTAAAATAGGCATGATAAACTAGAGTAGATGGTGTTACTTCCTATTTTTGCAAGAGCCAGAAGACCCTTCTGCGTCTACAAGTGTTTCAAGATGAAACACTCCCAGAATGCCATTCTTTTTCATTGTTGTTGTTGTTGTTGTTGTTGTTGTTGTCATTGTTGTTGTTGTTGTTGTCGTCTATATTATGAGAATCATGCACTCACACATTTTCGTACCTGCATATATGGTCCCTTTCCCCTGTATCCAAGGCATCTCTCCCATGCACTTATCCACTCAAGCACCTTTGCATTCATGCATGCACATACTTATCCGCACACTCACTCTGTGTATCCTGCCCCAGGCATGACACAGAACAAGCAGACTGAGGTCTTGGCACGGTTCAGAGCCGGTGAACACCGAGTGCTGGTGGCAACATCTGTGGCAGAGGAAGGACTGGACATCAGCAGCTGCAACCTGGTGGTCTGCTATGGCTACAACACCAACGTCATTGGCATGATGCAGATCAGAGGTGTGTGCATGAATATGAGAGATAGAGAGCGAGCAAGAGAGAGAGAGAGAGAGAGAGAGAGAGAGAGAGAGAGAAAGAGAGAGAGAGAATGTGAGAGAGAGAATGTGTGTGAGAGAGAGAGAGAGAGAGAGAGAGAGAGAGAGAGAATGTGAGAGAGAGAATGTGAGAGAGAGAATGTGAGAGGAAGGGGGGGGAGGGGGAGAGAGAGAGAGAGAGAGAGAGAGAGAGAGAGAGAGAGAGAGAGAGAGAGAGAGAGAGAGAAAAGTGTGAGAGAGAAATAATGTGAGAGAGAGAGAGAAGAATGTGTGAGAGAAAAAATGTGAGAGAGAGAGAATGTGTGAGTGAGAGAGAGAATGTGTACGTGTGTATGTGTGTGAGAGAGACAATTGAAATTGACAATTGAAATTTTTATTTGATAGACCAGAGGCCCTTTCAAAGGAGAGTGACATTTTCCTGAGAGAGAGAGAGAGAGAGACAGACAGACAGACAGACAGACAGACAGACAGACAGACAGACAGACAGACAGACAGACAGACAGACAGACAGACAGACAGACAGACAGACAGACAGAGGAAGAGACAGAGACATAGAGAGACAAAGACAGAGGAAGAGACAGAGAGAGACTGAGAGATGGACAGACCGACAGACTAACGGACGGACAGACAGACGGACGGACAGACCGGCAGAGCAATGGGCAGATAGACAGACAGGCAGGCAGGCGGGCGGGCAGGCAGGCAGGCGGGCGGGCGGGCGGGCGGGCAGGCAGGCAGGCAGGCAGGCAGGCAGGCAGGCAGGCAGGCAGGCAGTGAAACAGAAAAGAATGACAGAGAGTCAGATAGTGTGTGATAGATGTTCTTGTAATGAATATTTTTTATGTGTTCATTTATCTTTAGGTAGGGCCAGAAAGACAGACAGTAAGTTTGCCAATGTGGGGTCAGCCAGGTCAGGCTTGCAGGACAAGGTGGAGGTCAACGCCATGCAGGAGATCCTCATGATGCAGGCCTTGGAGGAACTGCACAAGCTGCAGCAGCAAAACCCTGCCACCTTCCAGGAGAACGTAGACCGTATTCAGAAGGAAGATTACTGTAATAGGATGCTCAAAGAGGTACATCGGCTAGAATTGCCTCAGAGCACAGAAGAGTATAAGTTGATGTGCAAGTGTGGTGCATTTGTATGCATGAGCAGTGACATCCGTGTCATTCATGATTGCCACCGTGTGGCCATCTCTGAGG
The DNA here is from genome assembly GCA_034096865.1 of Theodoxus fluviatilis. NCBI lineage: Eukaryota > Metazoa > Mollusca > Gastropoda > Cycloneritida > Neritidae > Theodoxus > Theodoxus fluviatilis. Next base: position 49,218 of record JAWQFJ010000931.1, read on the forward strand.
ATTTCATGGATGGAGCCGAGGTGATGGAATGGTCAGAGTCACTTGTTTTTAAGGAGGTGGAATTCAAAGGAAAAGTTGTCTGTAGGAAATGTGGTCAGGAGTGGGGCGCAATGATGAAGTACAAAAATTTTGATTTTCCCACCATCAAAATTGAGAATGTTGTGTACAAGAGCTCTCGGGGAATTCCAGACAAGAAAAAGAAGTGGAAGCAGGTTCCATTTGGGAAGATACCACTTACACTGGAAGATCAAATGATGCTGGTTGAGAGATTGAGGGGCTCCTCATCAGAATAGGTTGTTGCTTGATAAAGCACCCAAGGTAGTGTGCACTGAGTCTGCACAAATAGGATGGTCAGTGTGTTGTTCTTATGTCTGAAAGACCTGTCTACAGATATGTTCCTAGTGATTGAATTTTTCCAGTGTCTTTCTCATATTGCCAGTTTAAAATATACTTGGAGTCATGATATAATTCTGTGTTATGTTGTACATAGGTGATGTGATATGCCCTGCCAACTTTCAGTGGTGACTTTTTTGGTTTTGTTTAAATTTTATTATTACCTTTTATCATCATGCAATGTAATAGGTTTCACTTCACACAAGATGACTCGGACTTAAACAGAGGACTATCTGCATGATATTCACCAATATTCGACATCAGTTGTCTCTTTTCACTTTGCTGGGAAAAGCTAGTTGTGTTTCCTTTGTAGTACTATTACAAGCCCGTGCTCTTTTTATTAATGAGGAGGATGTCTAGGGGTAACCGCACGGCTGTCTTGCAACATTCACTCACCTTTCTCGCTGTCAAGACTAGACAAGACAACAGAGAAGATGAATGCAGAGGTCAAATACAAAAATGACTTTAATAATACTTGAAGTGATAGAACAATGATCAGTAAGTCAACGTGCATGAATAATAATAAAAACTTCTTAAGTTTCTATATCATGGTAAAAACTTATCTGAGTTCACTGAGTCCGTTCTGTGGAGGAATGATGAAGGGTGTCAGGGCGGCGTGACCCTGTGGTTGTCCGTGCTGAAGGGGGTCAGGGCAGCGTGACCCTGTGGTTGTCCGGGCAAAGGGGGTCAGGGCAGTTGACCCCGTGGCTGCTCCAGAAGGGGGTTGTTTGGGAGCGTGGAAGGGGTGTCGACGGAGGCATTGGCGGGTCCTGCAGAGGGGAGGGTTGAATCAGCCTCATCTCTCCTCACGTCCGTTCTGGTGGCGGGGTCAGGAGACGGTCATCTCCGCTTCGGTTGCAGCTTGTCAGCGAGCGGCTGCCCGCATCTCCTCCATCCAGGGGGGGGGGGGGCTGGAGGCGGTGAGTTGTAGGGGGGTGGGGAGGGAAGTCATTCCCTGCCCTTGCCCCTAGGTCAGACTGGCTTTAATTGATACCATGTTGTATTCTTTCGGTGCTCCCTGGAGAGGGGCAAACACGCCAATCCCCGCTAGCAGACTGCTGCCTGTATTTATATCTTCTTCCACGTCTCGATTAAGAGTCTCAGAAATTCACCAATGGGAAGAAGGGGATGTTTGGCGCCTGCTGACTCGACAACTTCTTACCGCTTAATGTCTTCAAAGTTCTCTTACTCTGGACCAATAGGGAAGTAGAGAAAATTGGCGCATTTTCGTCCCACTCAAAGTCTGGCACCGTCAGCACAATTCTCTGGGTTCAAAGTCTCTCACACAGTCAGCATAATTCTCTGGGCTCGAAGTCTCACGTCAGCACAAGCTTGGCGCCCAACTTGAAAACTGTTCACTCCTCCCACCAACACAGTAATATTCTAAAGGCATGGCTGGTTGCTTAATAAACTACATTTAGTTGAGGTCTGGCTGGCTTCTATATCCTTAAGTATTCCTTACTTAAAACATGCATAAACACACAATTCATGGTGGTAGTGGTATGATGCTTCATTAGCTCACACAGAAAACGTAGCACAGGGTAGGCATTTTACCTAAACCATACAGAGAAATAAAAACAGAGGTGGGTGGCCGCAACAAGTACTGAGACAGAAAAGGCTGGACTGCCTGTTTGTTCTACATGGAGTTACACAAAATAGAAGCAGATATTTGTGACTGGACATGAGAAAATAAGACAAAAGTATTTATTGTGTTTTTTATTTAAAGAATGAGATCTTTCAACCACAAAACTATTCATTCATTAATGCAAAAACAACAACAGCAAAAACTGCCCAGCATGTTCATAGGGGAAATCTGTATTATTTCACAGTGACGTATATACCATGAAAACGTATATGTGATTTTGTGCCCTGATATCTGTTTTCAACTTTAGCCTTGTTTCTCATGCACAATTGTAACCCTCCACCACAACATGAGACAAGTTGGACTTTGTGGATTATCTGAGATATTGATACTACTGTAAAGACCTTTCAATTTCCTATGAAATGTTATACAACATTTGAACATCTAACCTTTTGTAGGGAGTTATACAATGTCAAATATGACACAAGCTAAACACTTCAAAATTGACCATGAAAGTCCATAGCAATCACACCTAAAAACTAAAAGCACAGCTTTCTATTCATCTCCCATTTTATATATCTAATAGAACTCCAAGGCAAAAAAGAAAAAAAGTTTGGTTAAGGTAGTATGGCCCCTAAAATAGGGTCAGTATGACGGCCTAAACCCTCCCCCTTTTATTTCTTAAAAAAAAATATTTAGAAGAGGCCAAATTGAACATAAACCAAACTTTCGTTCCCTGGAATTGCTTTTCTAAACTTAAATAGTGGATTCCCTGAGTGCTCATAGGGCACGGGAGATGGGACAGCATGCAGTTCGTTGTTTATCATCAGTTTCTTTCTTGTCTTTTTTTCCTTTTTTACATGTTTAAAAAAAGTTTAGTGTTGGCAGGAAAAAAGAGTGTTGGTCAGGCTACCATAACCACACCCTCCCCCCCCCCCCCCCCCCCCCCGGGGGAATCTAACAAAGTAGATGCTGTTTTCCCACCCCCAATCCCACTCCTAACCCTCCAACCCCACTCCTAACCCTCCACCCC